>CAJQZJ010030004.1:0-19514 GCA_907164525.1 Lophiomys imhausi | reverse complement strand
GAGACATATCAGCGCCTGACAGCACCCCCTATTCTACTCCAAGTAGAAGATAAGCATCGAAGAACCTCCACTGTAAGATGGTTGAATTAGTAGCAAGCCTTTCTCTTGGCATGAAAAAACCCCTTGCACCAACTGCAGACAGACTGCTGTCCAAAAAGGACAAAACTTGGTAGCAGGGAAGTCGACAGCCTAACTCTGCCAAGACAGGGTAGGTAAGTCCTTCATAATCCCTGCTCTACAACAAATGTCTGTCAGAGAAACAGGACCCAAAGCCTGAAGATTGATGCTGGAATGTATGGAGAGAAAATGGGAACTGTCCAGGCAGTTATTGGTATGTTCTTTCTTAGTTTTGGAAGCTGCAGGCTCTGCACTTCCTATATAAGCAAATATATTTATCCCTCTCAGGTCTCTGAGGTGGTTGAAGAATAGACAGATAAAATCTTATAGTTAAATTTTGAACTGTTTAGGAATCAAGAGGGTGTTATAGATCTAAGAAGATACTCTTAAAAGTGTGTTGCAAGATAGTATGAATGTTGAGTCACATATAGACCTTTAAACTCATGGAGTTGGGTAGATAGTAGAATGTTAAAGTCAGGGGCCAAATAGGTATAAACTGAACATTGGGAAGGTATACTGGGCCAATTTACTCTCATAAATGTGGCATATTTATATCTATTGTTTTGTATAATACTTACTGTTATAAGAGAAGGAACCAGCTGTTGGACTGAAAGGGGAAACTTCTGGAGGGAAGAGGGTGGAAGGGCGGGATAGGAAGGGGGAATAGGGAGGGGTTTGTTACTGAGATGTAACTTGAAGAAAAAAAAATAAAGTATTTAATTAAAAAAAATAAAGACAGAAAGGAAAATAAATTTTGTTGTAGAAGGTGGTGTTCTTTTATGGTAATGTCATCTTTTACACTTGAAATCTCTCAGTGCCACCTGCCCAAAGGAATCCAGTTTTCACCCCTGTGCAGCTAAAGAAAAAAAAAATCTTTAATTCCTTGTTCTCCTAGAAGAAAATACAATCCTCCAAGCTGTGAGATTTTATTGGACTCAACTTTCAAATTTTTCTGCCTATTAATCATAAAAGCACATATGGTCCCTGAGTTATGATAGCTCAACAGCTGATATTATGATTTTATGGCAGGGCATTCAATAGAAACCATACCTCAAGCTTTGAATTTTGACCTCTTCACAGCCAAATGATATTTGATCCTGTCTTGTCATGCTGCATATCTACAGAACCAGGCAATCACAGGGAAACAACTGGAGCTCTGTACTGCTTTCTTATCTGTGCTAGGTAGGGTGTTCGGGAGGCCGAGTTTATCACATGCCAAGTGTGTGTGCATGTGTGCGTGTGTGTATGTGTCTGTATGTATGCATGCCTCTGTGTGTGCGCACATGCACATGTGCGTGAATGTGTGTTGTTGAGGATCAACTCACGTCCTCACAAGTGGTAGATAAGAGTTCTACATCATTGTTACATCCATGGCTACTTACATACATTTTTGACTTCAAGTATTTTAAATTTGTGATGGTTTAATCAGGACAAAGTCTCACTCTACGTTGTGAAATACCTGTGTACATTTTTACTGGAAATCACAGTAAATTGTTGCTTTACTCAGCCCAGACTAGTGCTGTCCAATGAGTGCTGCATGAATTTTCTGTTGGCTGATACACTGCTTCCTGCAAGGATGGATTTGGGGAGCATCAGTGGCATGCTCCTTCATTAAGCCTCTGCTTCTCAAGCTTGCACTGGTTTATGCAACATGGCTAGAGAGCTACTGAGGCAAACAGGAAGAAGCTGCAGAATTAGAAAGCAAAGAGAAGGGATATGTTAATCTAAGCACTACAAGGCAATCAAAATGATCACAAAGGAGGAGCCTTGGTTACTTGTGTCCTAAAACCTTGATCCAATCAGTGCTCAGTGCTTGTAATCACTACAATGTCTGAGGATTCCTGTCAGTTTTTTCAGATTTTCCTGCAGTGGGAAATCTTTGTTTGCCCTTACCAATCAAAGCATCTTCTCATTCAGTTTCTTATCTCAATATGTTAGCTAGGACTTCTGGCACATAACGTAAAGGAATGACAAGAAAGTGTACCTTGCTTCTGTCCTGATCTCTGAGTGAAGTGCCTCTTACTGAGCATGACATTAGCTGCCCAGTCTGCAGACATCCTCTAATGATTGAGGTGATTCCCACTGTCCTCGGGCATGGGGAGCTTTCATCACAAAGCGTACTGGATTTTGTCATTTCTGAGCTATTGTTTTGATCAAGTAATTTTTCCTTAGTCTGTGGGGTGTACACAGTGTAGTAGCAGGAGGAAGTCCATTTCAAATCAATAGCCAGTGGTGTGGACAGAGGTTATGAGAACACTGAGGAGAGAATTTCTTTTAGAAAAACTTTCAGTATCTGAGCCAAAGTTGTTCAATCCTTCCTGACAAGATGTCTTGCTGGTCTCTCTGCCAGGTAATAAAGATGGGAAAAGAGTATTCCGTGGGCTACAGAAGTCCAGCCAGTACACCCGTGACCTGTAAAACTGGAGCCCACCCCAGATGGCATTGTGCACCTCAAATGTCACTGAGCTCTGTGAATAGCCATGGCTCTACACTCTATCCAGACCCCCAGAGATCTCTTTCACTCATTACAGACACATGAGTTGCAGGTCATGAGGCACTAAAAAAATAAATAAATAAATGGGAAACTCAAATTTTTTCCTGGTATTTCATTAAAATATGCAATGAGGTAACAACAAACATGAATTGGGAACAAATTGTCCCATGTAATTATTATTTTTATAATTATACCTTCTACATTTGTGCCAAGAGGAAATGATTTCCTTGGTTCTCAGAAACACTTTGTTCGATGTGAGTGTCATTTCTTTCCTCCTCTCTTCTTTCTTTGATGAGATCTTGTTATCCAGACTAGACATTATTTAAATTGACATCCATTTTGCTATGACAAGGTTTTCATCTTCCAGTTCTACTTCAGGATCAAAGAACAAAGGACACATTTGAATGCCCCATCCCCTGTTTCTTTTGAAGCACCAGGAACCAACAATTTAAAGCAAGGTCAGTCTTTTTCTTTGAAATTTATCAAGATGACTTCTGACCCACCCCCTCTAATATTTCAAGTCAGCTTTTTTTTTTTTTTCAGAAGCCATCCTCATGCGTGATGGATATGAAAGACTCATGAACCACTTCATTCTTAATCACCCACTTTGCCCCCTACTAATATTGCCTGTCTTTTCAAGGTGGGGAACAATATGTTGCTCTTTTTTGGAAGCAGCTTCAGCTCTGGGCTGTCATCTCTGTTCTCTGATGGGTAGAGTTGTTCCATAAATCAGAGTTTCCTTTGAAGTCTTTAGAGTTATCCTCTACCTCTGCCAATGAGGAGGCACATATTCCATGTGTAGTTGTAGTAACTGTGGCTTTTATATTTTTTTTCTTACAGAAAATGGAACTGTTTATTATCACTTCCTACCAACACATATTTAACAAGAATTACACCATACTGAACTGAAGCAAAGTTTTCTCTAATATGTCAGGATGTAACAGCACTAAAAAAAAAAAAAAAACAACACAGAGATGTGAATGGGGTGACAAACTCTAACCACAGCACAGTTGACTATACTTAGACACTCCTTGAGACATATAACTTAATAGTCACCCTTCTTTAATTTTTTTGGGGGGTAAGACACAGTTCTAACATTTGGTATCTTATTTTTTCCCTAAGAATAATGGTTTAGAAATCAAAAATTGTGGCAGAGAGGAGACAGACTATGTCTATACTCAGTGTTCTGATCTATGAACATCTGAATGAATAGTTGCCTAACATTCTCTGAAAACAACAACAAAAAGCCCAAGACCTCTACTAGTTTGGCTCCAGGGAGCCTGGACAGGAAGTTAGCCTGTGACAACCACCAGTACAGCACTGGGCAAGCACTCTATGGGCTCCCAGGACAGGAAGCAGACCAAAGACTAGAAGAACCATGCCTGGTACCATGTACCCCAGGCAGATGGCCTCTTGGGAATGCTGGGCAAGAAGTGACCCTGAGACAACTACAAGACTGTAACATGAGCCATGGAAGGGAGCTAGTCTTATATGAATACTAGTCTGGAGCTATGCAGGTCTGGGGGTCAGACCATACTAGAGATGACCCCTGCCAAGCATCATAATGCATATGCACAAGTGGGGTGTAGCATTCCTGAGACCACTCCTGAGACAAGCCCAGACAGTATGAGATCCTTGGCACCAGTAGGAGGAGCAGGTGGGTGGTAGAAAGGTGGGAGATAGGGAGAGGCAGAGTAATGTGGACATGGAAGGGAGAGACAGAACTGGAGACTTGAGGGTCGTGAGGAGCAGCCTGACATGAGTGGCTGGTGATGTCACCTAGGACCATGGTGGATCCTGGTCTCTGCTGCCAATAGGGGCCATATCTGGGTTCATGACCCTCTAGCAGTGGAGGTCTATTACCATCAAGGCTAGATGGACATCCCTAGTCTGGGCTGCCACCTGGAAATGTGTTGATGTTTGAAGGCTGTGCAGAACTGGACCACCACCTGGTCATCATGGAAGAACTGACCCTGGAGGCATGAGAGCAGGAGAGCTGACCCACTCCTGGCCAGCTGCAGTGCTCAGGAATGCAGATCCTGCACATTTTGGAAATTGTGGATGAGCTGGCCCCACAGATGTGAGATTGGGAGAGAGCTGGCCCTATGTTTCCCTGTGGTAGCATGGACTAGAGAGAGATACCCTCCTCTCCTTCATCTCTGTAGCAGGTGGGAGACTTGGCTCTAGGATCACAAGAACAAAAGAACTGGCTTTTTCCTTCACTAGCTGAGCACTCAAGAGAGCAGGCACTGCACTTCACCTGGGCAGCACAGTACAGCTGGCACTGGACATGGGGAATGTGGGTAAGCCAGCCCTGAGGGTGTGAGAGTGGGAAAGCCAGTCCTACCTTTTGTCTACATTGTGGTGGTATTGGCAAGGGAGAGATTCCTCTCCACTTCCTTTTGCTGTCACCACCACTGGCAAGCAGGAGATCTGGTCCCAATGGGATCACAAGAAGAGAAGAGCTGTCCCTGCCCCTCACATGCTGCAGCACTCAGGAAACCAGGCCCAGTAGAGCTAGCCCTGAATGTGGGGGTTTCACCTGAACCAGGCCAGAGGGTGTGAGCTCAGGATTGTTGGTCCTCACTCTTGTCCACTGAGTGGTGGCATTGGCAAGGCAGAGATCCTCTCCACTACCTTTTGCCCTCACCACAGGTAGCAGGTAGGAGAGTTAGCCCTAATGGGTCATGAGAGCAGGAAAGTTGGTCCAGTCACTTACATGCTGTAGCACTTGGGGAATTAGGCCCTGGACCTTACCTAGGTAGCACAGTAGAGCTGGCCCTAGATGTAGGAGTTGCAGGCCCAGAACCAAGGCTTTGAATTGGCCCACCCCAACATCTATCTACCCATCATGGATGAACTGATGGAGCACATGAAGAGGCTAGTTCTACAGACCCAAATCTACAGGATTTCCATACACATGGCACTAATAGCATGTCTGGGAGAAGTCCCAGTGACCAGTGAGGTTCCAATGTTGATGGGGTTGTAGGGCCAGGGGCCTTGTTCCAGACCAAGGGGTCATTGATGTGAACATTTGCAAACAGATAGGTGTGGACAGAAGAGAATATTGTGGGACATGCTGTGACACACTACAGCTTCCACAATGAGATTTTTATTTTTTCTATTGGGAGAGATTTCAGGGGTGGAAGGTGGGTCTGAGGGAAGGTGGGAGATGAGTGGGAACAGGGTGCATGATATGAAGTTCACAGAATAAAGAACAATGAGAAGAATAAAAAAAAAGAAATCATAAATTGTCCATGGGAGTTAAAGGTATATATTCTGCTGGCTGCAAGCATTATAGTTCAAGGAGGGGCAAAAAACCCACAAAGCCTCCAGGAGGATTCAAGTGGCAAAGAGCCAGCCCCATTATGAATAAAAAGATATTCCCCTGACTCCACTGTCTCATTAAGGTATCATATAGAGGGCACAACATGTACTGTGTGGCCTGCAAAGCTCCATTTTAACCATCTCAAAAAAAAAAAAAATACAAGCACAGAGAACCTGGTGTGCAGGCAGTCATGTGAGAGGTAATTTAATAGCATCATTTTGCTGCCTCCTACATGCCATACTGTTTTCTACATTTCACCCTTAATGATGTCTTTAAACCAACAAATATAAACCATTCCATTTTCTTTCTACTGCTTGGCAAATTGGAAAAAAATTCCTGTGTTCCACACACCCAAGTGGAGCAGTTGGCTCCTTATCATGCAACCCAGTCATTCAATGGTCAGGGTCATGTGATCTATATCCACATTCCATGGCTAAAGTCCCAGGCTCCATTTTAAGTTTCCTTGGTCACAGTATCTAGATTTACATTTTAGCATAAGTAATAGGCATACTGATAAGCAGCAGGCCATGGCCTATATCTCTGGGATGGAACAACATTCCACTAAGCAGGACTTTAAGGGATCCACCTTTTCGTCAATATCCAAACTCAGATCTCAGTGAGTATATGTGGGGGATGGACTGTGGTGGGGGCAACTGCAGCACCTGAGACTCTTTCTTTGTACTGAAATGACAGAAAATATGTAAACTTACAAACCTGGAATATAGGAGTGGCCCAATGGACATGAGGAAATCTTGAGAGATATAGGAGGAGAGATATGTTATCTGAATATTAGAAGGGAAGAAAGGTTCTCCCTTGGAAAACACAGAAAATAAGCTTAGTGTGTGCAAAGAGCAG
Source organism: Lophiomys imhausi (assembly GCA_907164525.1). Taxonomy (NCBI): domain Eukaryota; kingdom Metazoa; phylum Chordata; class Mammalia; order Rodentia; family Muridae; genus Lophiomys; species Lophiomys imhausi. Next base: position 12,720 of record CAJQZJ010030004.1, on the reverse strand, counting down.
TAATGGTGGGAGATCTGGGGAGCGGTGTGTGAAGAGATTGGAAATGTTGAGCTCTTATCTGTCCTTTGCCTACAAACAGGCCTGCATCAAGTTCTCAGATGAAGCTTTAATACCCATTTTACAAAAACTCCCAGTGAAGGCACAGTTCACCATACTAGGAGCCACTAACTCACTTACATGCTTGATGTGTTCTGTTATTTATCTGTGTGTGACTTTCTTGCCAATATGCAACAGCTTATTCCACTATTGCTTGGCCTTAACCCTTGTAGCCCTCCCTATAAAGAAAAGCCCAACAAGTGAGTATAACTACAGGCATCTGGGAAAGATCAAGATGTATACACTGACCCAGGAAGGAGAATCCAGAAGATAGTGCTAGCAAATGTAGTTGGATATGACTATTGACTGTTTATCTTATACACACAAGCTATAAAAATGATGAGGGGATGGATGTGAAAGAAGCCTCAGAGGGCCTGAGTGGGTTTTGGAGAAATAGTATAAATGAAATGTTTGTTGAAGGAAAGGCAGGATAAGAAGTTGGAATTACCTGAAAATCAAGCTGCAAATCCTGAAGGTAACATTAGTGACATCATCTGGGGCTTCGTACAAAGACTTAACAGTGTTCTAATTTCATTTCTGTTACTGTGATAAAATACCCTGACAAAAAGAAACTTTGGGGAGAAAGGTCTTATTTAGCTCACAATTCCAGGTAATGGTGAATCATATATAGCAGGGAAGTCACAGAGGAATTTAGAGCAGCTGGTTACTGCTCAGCCATAGTCACCAGCCGAGAGGGATGAATGCATGCAGGTTTACTGCACAGCTCACTTTTTTCACTCTTATACCATTCGGGATCTGCTTGTGAGATGGTGCCACCTATATTCAGGTTGGGTCTTCTCACCTTAAGGAGCCCAATTAAGAAAAGTCTCTCACAGGTATGCTAACAGCCAATCTGATGTAGGCAATAATTCAAGGAGATTGATTCTCTTTCCAGGTTGTCCTAGGTCATATAAAGTTGATAGTTCAAACTCACCATCACAGGTGAACCCAGCTTAGCTCTTTCTCACCAATCCTCAACCTTTCAATGTTCCCTTGTAGCCCAATACCATTCCTTTGTGTCAGCTGTCAATCCTCAGAAACACTTTCTGCCAGGGACCCCCAGTGGCAACATTGAGCTGGGACTCAGGTAGAAGATTTTCACTATCTTTCTTGTCCTCCATTAAGATCTCTTCAGACTTATTCTTACTCCTGTAGCAGCCTGCTTGCAGGATCCATTCTTCCTACTCTACCTCTGTTTCCTGGACACTACCCTGGTCCTCCTAGCTCTTTCTTGTGGCTCCTTTAAGTCTCTTCCCCCTAGCCCGTCTCCATTCCTTTCTTCACCTACTAATCCAAAGTAGAACTCCACAGCCACCACATATGGCTAGGATCAAGAAAAGTCAATGACAACCAAAGAACTGGACACCCACAGAAGAAGACTGGACCAGATATCAACAAGAAGTACCCCAAACATCATAACTCCATATGCCTAGGTCCTATCACAAAACACAAGCAACAACTTCCAAGATAATATGCCTCAACCTGAAGTCATAGGCTCTGAGAAATGCAATAGTAGAAGCAGAGGAGAAGGACTTCAAAATAGTTGTTAGAAATATGCTCAAGGGACCTTAAAATAGGATATGCATAAATATAAGTCCCTTAACGAAATCCACAAAACCACAAGAGAGTTGAATGAAATAATGAATACAACTGAACTCATGAAAATAGATTTTTATAAACAGAATCACTAAAAGAGCCCAACTGAAATAAAACTAGAAATGAAAAATTTAGGATGTCAAACAAAACCTCAGAGATAAGTCTCGCTAACAGATTATAAACTATGAAAGAGAGAATATCAGGTGTTGAAGGCAAAGTAGAAGAAATGGATGCCTCAGTCAAAGAAAATGATAAATTTAGCTGGGCGTGGTGGTGTACATCTTTAATCTCAGCACTCAGGAGGCAGAGACAGTGTAGATCTCAGTGAGTTCGAGGCCAGCCTGGTCTACAAAGTGAGTCCAGGACAGTCAGGGCTGTTACACAGAGAAACCCTGTCTCCAACCCACCTCTACGCCCCCCCCCCAAAAAAAAAGTTTTAAAAACTCCAGGTACAAAACATTCATGTAATCAGAGACACTACAAAATGTCAAAATCTATGGATAATAGGGATAGAGAAAGTGGGAGAAATCAAGGTCAAAGCCACAGAAAATAGTTTTAATAAAAACATAGAAGAAAAATTCCCTAATCTGAAGAAAGAGATATATAAGAAGCATCTAGAACACCAAACAGACAGGACCAGAAAAGAAATTCTTCAGGACATATGATAATCAAAACATTAAATTGAAAGAACAAAGAAAGGATATTGAAAACTGCAAATCAGGCTGGGGGGGTGTGGTGGAGTATGCCTTTAATCCCAGCACTTGGGAGGCAGAGCCAGGTGGATCTCTGTGAGTTCGAGGCTAGCCTGGTCTACAAAGTGAGTCCAGGATAGTCAGAGATACACAAAGAAACCCTGTCTCGGAAACAAACAAACAAACAAGCTACAAATCACATATAAAGGAAGACATATTAGAATAATACTCGCCTTCTCAGTGAAGACTGAAAAGCAGAAGGGACAGAGCAGATGTTCTACAAACTGGGAGAGATCACAGATGTTAGTGCTAATCCAGACTACTATACCAGCAAAACTACCAATCATAGTCAACAGAAAAAGGAAGTTATTCTTCCATAAAACCAATTTTAAGCAATTTCTTTCTACCAATACAGTTCTACAGAAGTCACTAGAAGGAATTGCCAATCTGAAGATGTTAACCACATCCAACAAAACACATGAAATAAATAATCCCAGAATAGTCAATCAAAAGATCTAGGAAAACCCACACTACAACAACAAAATAACAGGAATAGACAAACATTATTAATTGATAACTCTCAATACTAATGGTCTCAAATTCATTAATAAAAAGTCACAGGCTAACAGATTGGATTAGAAAACAGAATCCATCTTTGTACTGTATTCAGAAAACATACTTCACTATAAGTATAACTATCACTTCAGGGCAAAAAAGGATTAAAAAAAACTATTCCAAGCAAATAATCCAAAGAAGCAAGCATGTGTAGTCATTTTAATATTTAATAAAATATATTTCAAACCAGAACTAGTCAGATGATACATACTCATTAAAGGGAAAATCCACCAAGATCAATGGTTCTTAACCTGTGGATTGTAGCCCCTCTAGGAGTTGCATATTAGATTTTTACATTATGATTCATAACAGCAGCAAAATTACATTTATAAAGTAGCAACAGCATAATTTTATGGTTAGGGTCATCACAGCATGACAGGCTGTATTAAAGTGTCATAACACTAGGAAGACCAAGAGTACATTATAATTCTAATATCTACCAAACAGGAGTGTTTCATAAAAGAAACACTACCATGATTAAATCACAAACTGACTTTCATGTACTGATAGTATGTTACTTCAGTACCCCATTCTCATCAACAGACAGGTCATCCAGACAAAAACTACACATAGAAATGATGTAACTAAGTAATATCATAAATCAAATGGACCTAGCAGACATCTACAGTGCATTTTACTCAAACATAAAAGAATACAGTTTTTTCTCAGTAGCTCATGAAATTTTCTCCAAAGTTGACCACATACTTGGACATAAGGAAAGTCTCAACCAAAATAAAATAATTAAAATAACACCCTGCATCCTATCTGACTACCATGTATTAAAGCTAGATATTAACAACAACAGAAACAACAGTGAACAAACTCATCAAAACCGAACAACTCACTTCTGAATGAAAAATGGGTCAAGACAGAAATCAAGAAGAAAACTGAAAACTTTTAGAATTGAATGGAAATTGAACACAACAGACCCCAACCCCGTGGAATTCAATGAAGGATGGTCTAAGATGCAAGTTCACAGCACTAAGTATCTAAATAAAAAATTTGGAGAGATCTCATATTATTAATAGATACATACACCTGAAACCTCTAGAGAAACAAGAAGAAATAATTCCCTAAAAAGGTAGATGGCAATAAATAGTCAAACTAAGGGGCTGAAAACAATGAAATAGAAACAACAGAAGAGCTATACAAAGAATCAATGAAAAGAAGAACTGGCTCTTTGAGGAACTTACTGAGATTGACAAATCCTTAGCCAAATTAATGAAAAGACAGAGAGAAGATCCAAATTAATAAAAGTAGAGATGAGAAAATGAAATGTCCACTCTCTCCGTATCTACTTTATATAGAACTTGAATTATTAGCTAGAACAATAAGACAGCCAAAGGAAATCAAGGGAATACTAATAGGAAAGGAAGAAATCAAAGTATCATTATTTGTAGATTATATGAGTTTATACATAAAACACTCTAGAAACTACACCAGGAAGCTTCCAGATGATGCACATTTTTGAGCAAAGTAGCTGGATACAAAATTAACACATAGAAGTCAATAGCTTTCCTATTTACAAATGACAAATGGACTGAGAAAGAAATCAGGGAAAAATACCTTTCACAATAGTCCCAAAGCAAAATAACACAACACAAAACAAAATACAGAAAGAAAAAAATAAATAAAAGAAAAACAAAACAGAAAGTTTGGGGTAATTCTAACCAAGGAAGTGAAAGACTTGTATAAAAAAATCTTTAAGACATTGAAGGAAAAAATTGAAGATGTTATACTCATGGATCAGTGTGAGTAATATACTGAAAAGGGCCATTCTACCAAAGGCAATCAACAAATTCAATACAGTTAGTCCCTTGCTTTTTATTTTGAGTTTGTGTTTCTTGTTTTATTTTGTTTCTTGTTTGTTTTTTTTTAATATAGAGAGAAAGAATATAAAATTGTGTGGGTTTGGAGGTAGGGAAATTGGGGAAGAACTGGGGAAGGGGAAAACATGATCTAAATATATTGCACAAAAAATGTAAATGAAAAAAATCAAAAAGCAAGCAAACAAAAGCAACACCAATAACCTCATTATAAAAAATGGAAACTCCAGAATACCTGTAGACTGTACAGCCAATGATTTTCACAGCTGGGTGAAAAGAGCTTTGATTTTACTATTGTAGGCAAATATCATCTTATTAATAAAAGTGGGATAAATTTGCATGTCCTGTTGATGGTGTCAAGGAGGCATCAAAATAAGAATATTCAACCAAACATGGCATGACATGACTCTTACAGATTCTTATTAATAGTGAAAATTAGGAGTCAACTTTTTGTGACACTGAGTTCTGGCCTTTATGCATGCTAAGGAAATGCTTTACCATTGAGCTGCTTCCTAGCCCTCAAACCTCGTTCAGTTTTCTCTTCTGTTCTCCATGATCTAGGATGAACTGCTCTGAATAGATTACATCTCTTCTATCATCTGCCCCATGATAACTCATTGTCTCCCTTTGTTTCACAAGCTCTTCCTTCATTTTGTCTCAATTACTGAGTTCCTGGCAATTAGTCACAGCAGAGCTGACTGTGTAGGAGGATCCATTTAACATGGTTGGTGCCAAGGTATTCAGCAAACTGCTCATCTGTCTGAACAAACTCTTGCCCTCACTAGCAACTCACGTATACCCAATCTACATAAAGCTTCCAGTGGATCAGAGGTTGGTTTGAGTCCCAACATGACAATAGGAACTATATTGGGCATGGGAAGAGTCTGTCTTGCTTCTCTCTGTCTCTAGTTAATAATGTTATCTCATGGTAGTGAACACTCTTTTCACTGTCCTTGCATACAAGTGCTAGCCAAGTTCACTCTTCTGTACGTCTGATATGGAATAAGACATTCTCATATCAGATTTGGCTCAGGTAAAATAAAATAATGGGATGTGGGGTGGAAAGAATTCTAAGTTACTCTCCAAAGTCCTCTTTTCTAATATTCATGCTCTAAATAGTTCCTTTCTTTTGAGTGTGGGCCAAACCTGTGAGGGGATAGGATGTCACCATGCCTAGGTTGTCTATAGTGGCATATCAGAGCTTTGCAAATACAGTAGAAATCTCTAACTAGTTCACTGCTAATTCAACCCAAGAGACATTATCCCATGTTGCCAGACTGAATCAGTTGTGCCTTTAAGAGACACCATGTATCACCAGACATTTTCTTGCTGATTTGGGAAAGGGACAGCCATATTCTGATTGAAGGGCACCATGATCTATACCATAGGGTTGATTCCTCTGTATCAAACGTACACTTGAGCACATTGTGTCATTATGTCTAGTCTCTAGATATTCCCAGTTGGTATCACAGAGTCTCGGCTTTGAGCTGGGTAAATTGTGGTTATCTTGCATAAAAAACAATATCAGAATTGAAGGTAGGGTCAACAGGGACTCATAAGCACTGTTAGAAATAAAGTGTTTAATCCAATGATAACCCTAGATACTAAGAAATGAGTAAAGGGAAAAGCTTGGCCATTTAAGCATATTCAGAGAGCTCAGGTAAAAATCAGGAATTAATGGAGAAGGTAGACAGATGTCTGAAGTCACCTGAATGGAAAGCTGAATCAAGGGGAGAAGCCTGATTTATGGGTGAGCCGAGGACTTGGGCACACTTCAGAGGTGGGCTCCAGTGTTGTCTACTATAGCTCAGGGTTTTTCAGGGGAGACCATCCTGAGAAGAACAAAGCCCAGACAGCAGACCTGGATGTAGCCACTGAAAGGAATCCTGAAGGAGACCAGAAGGTCTCTCCAGAATCCAGAGCCTCATCCATAAACAAAACAGTGTTAAGTGTCCAGGATAGAATTTAATCAACAGTAATTACTGCAGTGGGGAAGGGGGTGACATGAGCTGATATTCAGAGAGATAACTTGTGTTATCAGGGAGAACAGGGGAGTATCACAAGAGAGGTGAGTGGAGGCTCAGCAGAGCCAGGGAAGTGACCAGTGAGCTATGACAAACTCCCTTTGCTAACTGGAGGTTACTGAAGCTAGGCTACTGTCTTCCTCCAAAGATGGGGAGACAGGGCCCAATCCTCAGATTCCAGAAGGACAAACAACTCATTTGGTAACCTGGAGTTTCCTCAAGTAGGCATTTTAAGGAGGATCAAGAGAGTTGATTGTTTGTGGTGGTGGACACACTTAGAATTACAGTGCTTAGGGGGCTGAAACTGGAGAATGGCAGCTTCAGGGCTACCCTGGGCTGCAGAGCAGGAACAGATAGAAATGAGGATAAGCTGTCAGAAGCTATGGACACGTTGTTTGCTGAAGGCCTGCCCCTCCTTCCTTCCTCCCTCCCTCCCTCTCTTCCTCCATCCATCTCTCTCTCTTCCTTTCTCTCTCTTTCTCTCTCTCTCTCTCTCTCTTCTCCCCCCCTTTGAAATTGAAGATTGAATCAAAATTATCAGGCATGTTCAGCAAGCAGTCTACCCCCCTGAGCTACAGTCTGGACAGGTCAGACCTCTTCAAGGACAAGGCTCAGAGAGACCTGTGTAGAGATTAATCAAGAAGGCTTGATAAGGACAGCAGGTCCCACCTGATTCTATGAGTTCTCTGTCACATAGCCCTTATTAGCACACAGCCCAAGATACCAGCCTCTAGAGGGAAAGGTAGTACAATGAAAGTGACACACAAAATAAGGTCTTACTCTCAGTCTGTGTGTCTTTCCATCGATAAAGAATACGTCCCTCAGAGTGAGGACTGTATCTGACATGGATTCTGTTGCCCGTTTGTGGATCATTTTACCCTACTTTGGCTCCATTGTCTGGGCTCGGTAGAAGAGGGTGCTCTTAGTCCTGATGCAACTTGAAAAGCCAGGGTGGGTTGATTGGGGGGTCCTCTTTTCTGAGGAGAAGAGGAAGGGGGAAAGGGGGAAGAAGGTGGGAGGGTGGGACCAGGTGATGAGGAGGGAGGGGGCTGAGATCAGGATGTAAAATGAATAATTAAAAAAAAAAAAGACTACTTCCCTCTTCTAACTTGTTTTCAGTGCTGGTGCGGTTCCCATGGGCAGAATCCCTGTGAAGCGTGATATACACTTCCTTCTGCTCAGTCATCCTTTGGTCCTCTAGGCTGTAGGGTGTAGCTCTACCTGAAGAACTGGACCCTGGCCTGCCAGAATGAGGACAGAGTGGCTTCATTAATGGCATTCTTTTCATGCATTAAAACCATTTTTTCTTTTTTTAAATGTTTATTTATTACTTCAAGTTACATCTCCATCACAGTGCCCTCTTTCCACACCTCCCGGTTCCACCCTCCCACCCTCTCCTCCCTCTCCCACCCATCCCACTCCTCCGGTGTGGCGTGTCCCTACATATCAGCCCCTCTCAGTTCAGCGGTCATATGAGTGCTAAGAGCTTCCTCTTGCACGGGGGCTACATGGCAGCACCCCTAGGGCATAAAGCCATTCTTGACAGAAGTACTTCTGATCAGAAAATGTGAAAAAGAAAGAAAAACAGAAAGAAAGAAAGAAAGAAAGAAAGAAAGAAAGAAAGAAAGAAAGAAAGGAGGGAGGGAGGGAGGGAGGGAGGGAGGGAGGGAGGAAGGAAGGAAGGAAGGAAGGAAGGAAGGAAAGAAAGAAAGAAAGAAAGAAAGAAAGAAAGAAAGAAAGAAAGAAAGAAAGAAAAAAAAGACATGCATGCACCAGTGTGTGCAATTTTGGCACCATGGAGCAGATTTCTGGGTCCCTGCTCTGGGGTCCTCCAAGATTAGCTCATTCTCCAGTTCTGTACTGCATCTCTCAGTTATTGGGCTTTGAGACTAGAGGCATAAACCCAGAAGCCTCTCTGAGATCATTCACTCTGGGGCCTCAGCAGAAGGAAGGCTATGGAGTATCATGGTTTTGTGCTGGGAAGCCATCCAGGCAGAGCAATCTTAAGGGAATTGTGTTCTAGCTCCTCCTTGCCTTACACCAAGGCTGGTTCTGGTGGAAGTGTGGTTCTTCCCCACCCAGGGCCTTTCTGTCTCTCTAAGAGGATTTTCCCTAACCAAAGCAAGGATGCATCTGCTCAGAGCAAGCCTCAACAGACAAAAGAATGCTCATAGCATGTGTAAAATATTGAGAAATCTGGTGGCTGATGGCTGAGCTGTGGATCCAGGCAAATGTTCTAGGACTCTGCTTCCTATGTACTGGAGGGTCTGCTCGGTGTGGAAGACATGGTCACATCGATACAGATAGTTCTTCATCCTCACAGTGTGACTCCAGCGCATGCCAGCACATGGCTCAGAAGAATAATGCTTGAAATGAATGCCATACATCATTTATTTATGTGAAGTTTTTCTTCATCCTAACAAATAAAAACAGACAAACAAACAAAAAACAGAGCTCTGCTTTGTGCTGATGAGATGGAATGTTCTTCTCTGTGTACATAATGTGGAAAAAACCTCAGGGACATTATTTCATTAGAAGGCATATTTCTAAAAACTGTGCACTTCCATAATATTTTAAACTATTTGTCAAAAACTACACCACAGTATGTTGTTTTAATGAACTGAGTGTTGAGTGAAATCATTTAACACTTAGAGACATGTTTAAAAGGATCAAAATTTTTAAGGTTCTATATATTTTCTTTATTTATATATATTATTTTGAGTCAAGAGTACCTCAGTTGTGACCTCCTGCCTCAACCTCTGAAGTGCTAAGATTTTAGGCACATGCCACCACACACTATCAGGGTTTCTACAATATTTATAAATACAGAGAAAGATATGGTGATTTATGCTAGTAATCTGAACATTTGGGCTGCTGAAACAGAAGGTTCAAGAGTTTAAAGTGAGACTCTATTTAAAGAAGAAGAAAAACAACAAACAAACAAAAAACAAAATCCATAAAACTCAATAGTGCATTTCATAAAACATTATTTTAATAAAATTCTGTTGGGGGAAGGAAATAGAAATATAGTTGAAGGAATGGAACAAAGTTAATTCAAGGAAGGGCTTGTTTGAACATTTTAAAACATGGGCATTGGTCAACCATTGTCAGCATGTGCTGGAAAGTCTCATGACTATTTCAGTGTATGATGGTTATGATAAATGTGGATTTTAGACATTTGTAAGGGCTTCTGTGTCCAACACACCAGAAGGTGCTGCAGCTTGCATGTCAAATGTCCCTTTTTAAGGCTTGGCCCATTTGGTAATGCTATTGCAACGTGGTGTCACTATTGAAGGGCGAAGCTTAGTGAGAGGTTCTTAGGTGATTGTCAGTGTGTCATTGAAGGGGATTATGCAACCCAATGCCTCTCTGCTTTCTGCCTTGTGTTTCTGTGCTACTACTTAGGGCTCAAAGCAATAGGGTCCACCTGTATCAGATTGGAAGTTCCAGACCATGTTCTACATAAGCTTTTTCTCTTTATAAGTTTTTTGTCCCAGACATTTTGTTACAGAAACAAGAAGCTGATTAATACAGAGAGTGAGAGTGGAAAGGCTTTCAGATCCTGGTGGAGACAGTCCAGACTACAAAGTTGTGTTCTTGGGATGGTAACAGCAAGTGCTGATATTTATAAAACAAAAACAAAAAACAAGAGTAGTCAGACGTAACAAGGGATTGATCCTTTAAATATGTTCTCGAGCAATTAAACACCACATAAACAGAAATTGAGCAAGGACTAAGAATCAAGAAAGTAAAAGTAATTGCACAGAGGAAGATAATGAAATGGAATTATGTAAAAGCATTTCAATTTCAACAGAACATCCTCACACAAACTAAACATCAATGGTTGTGGTAATATCCTCTGAACTGTTTTTCACAAATTTTTCGAAGTTCACTGGGAACCACTTGCCTGTTGACAGGTTTTGAGGACAGCTTTCATGTTTCATGTCCTGTTTATATGTTTGAAAAGACTACAATTTTTGTTATATTATGAACACTGACATCAAACATGTATAATGTACACTATTTTAATTTCATTTTATTTTTTGACTCTAGAGATGGAATCCAGATGTTCACAAGTTATGTAACTTTTAATTAAGAACAATAAAGTCAAAACAAACACCTTAGTCACTAATCCTCTATGGCATCCTGCTGGCCCTAGTACTTTCCACTATAATCACCTAGTCATTGAAAACGCATCACTAACCTTGAAAACACAGACATATGAAACAGAAGAGAAAAGGAACGCAAAAATTTTAACAGGTGTAAATTAGGTTTCCCCTCTTATGTGTTTAACTCTTTTTCACTTTTCCATGTAATTTTCCGACCAATACAATGAATTATGTCTTTTATTGATTACTAGTCATCATAGATTTCTGTCACAAGCCCCATATAAACTGACCCAAATAGCAAAGGCATTGAATTATTTTGACACAATTGTTAGAATAGTATTGGCAGTTCATTACTTACTATATGAATGGGCTTCTTTTCCAACTGATTCATATGCCTGGGATGGACACAGACTGATGTTAGAATGAAGCAGAGTTCAGCATCTTAAGGTAAATGGGTTTATTGTAGCTAGCACAATAATATTCAGGTCTGTGGGTGTCGGCGGGGATATAACCCAAACATGAATAATTAATCCTTCCTAAAAAATTGTTTTCAGCCTGCTTACTGGCTTGATTGAAGTTTGTTAAAAGTCAAAATTGGACTGCCGTGGAGTTTGCCACTTAAATCATTTACTTTCTCAACCTCTGAGAGGAGTGCAAGAAAAAAAATTTAGCATGAATAATATTAAAAGTCAAAATTCAATTGAAAATTCTCACACGATTACAAAGTAAGAATCTGCTAATTTTGGAAACCACATGTCTTTGATCCCAAAATTTAGAATGCAGAGACAGGCACATAGGATTTGGAAAGATTTAAGTTTAAAAGCTACTTACAAAAGGCAGGCTGCAATTCAAACAAATTGTCCTTTGAGATCTCAAAATATATACACTAAAGGTTTGTTTAGCTCCAAAATATCAAAATAATTTCTTCTTTAATCTGGATTGAAAGGTAATACTTTATATATTATCAAAAAACCAAATTTGCTCCAGGAAAAATATTACCTGACCCCCCCAAAAAAAGGTAATTGTCCCAGAGTTAGGATTAGGGCAGGGCTCTGTTCTTATCTTTCCAGGAGATTTAAAGCATCCATTCAAGGAATCCAGGGACAACTGGACAATGGAAACCTCAGCAGAAAACAGATCAGACACCAAAGAAGACGAGTGGCCCAGATGATCCAGCCTTGCAGACTTCTTCAATAGCAGTTTCCTCAAAAGTCTATAACCACAACAACTCAAAATCGCTAAGATCGTTCAGCTCCACAGACTACTCCAGCCAGATCTTCAGTAAAGTTCTGAAGATCAGCTTCTGTCTATGAACTTCGTAGGACATCTAAATAGCTGAGCACAAAGGGACTGAACATCAAATGATTCTATTAACATTTTTAACCATTTTTCCATTCTTATTTGGGCCCCAAACAGGTTTACTACATCCCAAATCAGCAGGAAGTCATGTTAAGAGAACAACATCCCAGCCCCAGAAGGTGGGGAGGGTGTTCCCCCACCTTGGATATTTGATGGATAATAGAAAATTTTGTTATTTAGGGGAAGAGACTACAAGCTGTTAAATGGTCTTGTTAAATGGATTTTGGAGGTTAGACCCAGGGACTTCTCTCTTTTTCTTTTCTGTATCCTTCTTTCTCTCCTATGTAGGAGTGAACAGACTTGAGAAAAAAATGGGACATAGACATAGTATAGGAAAGATCAAGAAAAAAGGACAGATTATTGAATATGACCTTATACATTTGTATATTGTATATTTGTATAT
>CAJQZJ010030001.1:0-15331 GCA_907164525.1 Lophiomys imhausi | reverse complement strand
TGAATGATAGGAGTCTTTTGAAACCTCTAAGCCTGTTCCCAGTGAGTGACACACCTCCTTAAACAAGACCACATCACACAATCTTTCCCAAACAATTTTATTGAGGACCATTTATTCATACATATGATCCTATGTGAGGTATTATCATTTAAACCATCACAAGAGTATTTTGATTATATTCACCCCTTCTTCAAATCTTCCCACATCTGTCATCTCTACTCTTCCCTCTGCACACTGAATATTCTTTCTTTTATTCCCATTCTGCTCAGTTTGTGTTATCCAACTACCCTTAGGATGATCATTTGCCAATGAGAGTGTTCGACCTTCCAGGGACCACACCATTGAATAAAACTAGATTTCCTCCTATTAGTTATCAAATGGCAATATCTCTTTAACTTATAGTGATATTGATAAGCACAAATATATGCACATACACAGAAATTGATGCTGAATATCTTCCTAAATCTCCCTTGACCTTATATATGGGTCAAGGTCCCTTACTTGAACTGAAATCTCACCTATGCTAATGAGTCTAAGTTTCCAACTTGTTCCAGGGATCTCTTGTCTCCACATCCTAGATTCATGACTGTTTTCCTTTACCTTTTTCTTCATAGTTCTTTTACCCTACCATCCTACCTTGTTCAAAATGATTTCAGATTCCTCCAGTTCTAAAGATTAGGGATAGAAGAAGATATGGAAGAGGAAAAAATAGAAATGTTCTTGTAAATTAACTGTTAAGAGGGAACATAGGTCTATCTTGGAGATAGTAAGTGCTTGACTCTGTCATCTATAATTAATGGGGAGAATTTTTCATCTTCCTGAATGCAAAAACAAACCAAGTACATCCAAAAAGAAAAGAAGGAAGTGACAAAAGAGTTTACCCAAAGAAAGACATAAGGGATTATAATCAAATCAATGTCTTCTGTGAACAAATATACATGGAGTTTATTTAGGGAGTCTATACACATTCATATGTAAAAGCATTTAGAAATGAGTAAGTGCATCTATAAGAATGCTCAATTTAGGAGCATTCTACTAGACATAATATGTTTCACATTATGCTTCAAGGAAAAAATGGTAGACCCATTTGTGTCATCCACTAATTTAAGGTCATGGAGTACATGTATGATAGCTTTAAAAGTAGGCAAAGTATCTTCAGGCAGGCTGAACTAGAGCACAGTGATTTGGGCCCGGAAAAGGAAGCTGAACTTCCCCAAATACAAGTACTGTGACAGGTTGTGGACTCCACATTGGAACTCCCTGCTACTACCTGCCTTGTCCCTCAACTGAACACCCAGGCTACAACATAGAGAATTCCATCCCTGGAGCAGTAAAATAGCCCTGGACCATTGCACACTGCCTGGGTGACATTCGCTGTACCAGATCACAGTGCTTCTGGCTGTAAGGTGCAGGTTGAACCTGAGAAAAGCTTGGGATGTCCACAATCATGGTCCTGGTGCCTAACCTACAGGGGAATTGCAGCTCTAGACTACAGTCTGTGACCTACCAACTCCCACTGACATAGCTAAGAAGACCAGTTGTATCTCATAAACCTGCAGGCAGGAATAACACTCCGTACCCCAACCCCTGACCTGAGTACACAATTAGAACACACCAAAAAGGGTGAGCTGTGGGGGGCCTACTGAGAACCAGCCCCCAATACAGGGCCCTATCCAGCCCGTGGAGAGCTATAGGTCACCAAAATTATAAGGACTTTACACCAAAGCTCCTTCCTTGGCACCAAGTCCAGAAGGCACCAGGAATAAACAGCTAAAGACAACCAGATGACTAAAGGTCAGCAAAAGAACAGAACTGACAAAAGTCAGGGAAATATGACTCAAATAAAATTTAATGATGCTAATACAGCAAGCCCTGATCATCCCACTATAGCTGAAACACATGAAAATGATGACAAATCTATACTTAGGATAATGATAGAGTCCTTACAAGAAGAAATTAAATCCCTGAAAGAATTTAAAGAAATCATAATTCTACAAATAAAAGCAATGGAGAATTCTATTAGAGACCTCCAAGCTAACTCAGTCAAACAAGAATGGGAAAGAGACAAGGCTATGAAAAATTTGCAGGCAAAGACAACCAAATTGGAATAGGAAATTTATAAAACAGTTCAAGATCTGATATTGGAAATGGAAACAATAAAGAAAACACAAGCAGAGACAATACAAGAGGTGAAAAACCAAGGAAAGAGAACAAAAACTATAGACATGAGTATCACAAATAGGATACAAGAGTTGGAAGATAGAATCTCAGATGTGGAAGACTCGATTGAAGAAATCAGTACAAAAAAACAAAGAAAATGAGAAACCTAAAAAAAAAAAAAATTTTCATCCACAACATCCAAGAAATCAAGGACTCAATTAAAAGATGAAACCTAAGAATTATAGGCATAGATGAAAGAGAAAACTCTCGACTCCAAGGTCCAGGAAACATCTTCAACAAAATCATAGAAGAAAACTTCCCAAACTTAAAGAGATGCTGATAAAATTCCAAGAGCCATACAGAACTCCAAACAGATTAGACCAGAAAAGAAATTCATTTCACCACATAATAATTGAAACTCCAAATGTACAGAACAAAGAAAGAATACTAAAAGCTGTAAGAGATAAAGGTCAAGAAGCATATAATGGCAGAACCATCAGAATTACAACTGACTTCTCCACAGAAACTTTAAAAGCCAGAGTGCCTGGGCAGATGTCCTACAAACCATAAGAGAGACCATAGGTGCCAGCCCAGACTACTATATCCAGCAAAACTTTTTATCATCACAGACAGAGAAAACAAGATATTCCATGACAAACCCAAATTTAAACACTATCTATCCACAAATCCAGCTCTACAGAAGATCCTAGAAGAAAAATTCCAATGGAAAGAAGATAACTACACTCAAGAAAACATAGGAAACAAAAAGTTCCACTGCAGCTAAACCAAAAGAAACATGCAAACACACAACCACCACCTACATCAAAATAACAGGAAATAACAACCTATGGTCATTAATATCTCTCAGCATCAATGGACTTAACTCACCAATAAAAAGACACAGGCTTACAGATCCTGAACAATAAACAAACATCTGGAGGTTGTGGTGGGGTTAGTGACGTAGTGTACTGTCGGCCAGCATAGGGATTTTGAAAGTTTGATGTCTCAGGAAAAATATGAGTGTATCCAATTACTGCCTTGTTTACCATTGAAGGGCGTGTCCTTGAAAGCCTGCCAAGAGCAGATCATGGGACCAGATGACCCACTGTTGTGAGGGAGTGCCCTGGAAAAGCCCACCAGGAACAATGACAACAAAAGGCTGGAATCCATGCCGAGACTCATTATGACACAAAGGATTTAAAAGACAAGTGCACATGGCCCCCAAGAGCCCTCCTTCTCATCTTCCTCTGTCCAAACACACTGAGTCTGATTGTGCCTCAATGTATCACCTTGTCACAGTATATCACCTTTTTGCATTGACCTGCTTAGAATCTACAATGGTGGAGAAAGAAGGTATAACAGAGAAACCTCTCCTTCAGAACCAGCATCGGAATGGCTGGAATTCCAGGATGCCAGGACCAAGAATCCATCAGAAGCTTTCTCCTTGGAACTTCAGAACCTCGGTATGGTGAGCGGGACTGCAAAACTTTTAACCTTGAAATAATTGGGCCCATTTTCTAGCTATTACAAATAACCCTGCTATGAACATAGATGAGATGTCCTTGTGGTTCGGTGAGGAATCATTTGGATGTATACCCAGAAGTGGTATGGCTGGGTCTTGAGGTAGAGCTATTCCAAGTTTTCTAAGATATCGCCAGCCTGATTTCCATAGTGGTTGTACAAGTTTTCACAACCATGGAGGCAAGTCCTGACTGATTAAAAGATCACCCTAAATTTATAAACTAGCCTTAAAAACTGACAAATAACTCTCCAGACTTTAACATTGAAAGACTGATTAGAAACCAGCCACTGGTAAGAATTCACACCCAGATAATTAATCTGAGAGAATTAATATCCTTTTAAGACAGTATTTGTTTACTATAGATATTAGAGTATTTTAGATATAGGTTTTAGAATTAGGGTTTGGGTTTTAGGATTTAGGAACCTTATAGGTAATTGTCAAGTATTAATAAATATATAAGTATAAATAAAACTGTTATAGGAGGTATTATCTTCCCAGATTTCAAGCTATACTACAGAGAAATAGTAATAAAAACAGCATGGTGATGGTATAGAAACAAACCAGTTGATCAATGGAATTGAGTTGAAGACCATAAATAAACCCACATACCCATAGTCACTTAATTTTTGACAAAGAAGCCAAAACTGTACAATGGAAAAAGGAAAGCATCTTCAGCAAATGGTGCTGGTCTAATGATGTCAACACTTGAAAGAATACAAATAGACCCATATTTATCACCTTGCACAAGACTTAAGTCCAAGTGGATCAAAGACCTTAACATAAAACTGGACACATTAAATCTAATAGAAGAGAAAGTGGGGAAAAGTCTTGAACTCATACAGGTGATAACTTCCTGAACAGAACACCAACAGCTCAGGCTCTAAAACCAACAATCAATAAATGGGACCTCATGAAGCTGAAAAGCTTCTGTAAGACAAAGGAAACTGTCATTGAACAAAATGGCAACCTACATATTGGAAAAAGATCTTTACCAACCTCACATCTAACAGAGGGCTAATCATAAAATTTATAAAGAATTCAAGAAGTTAAAAACCAAGAAACCTCTACATAACAGTCCCCTGTCCCAGTTCAGCAGTCCACTCCAGAGGAGTGGGATGGAAGGGATAGGGGGTAGAGGGTGGGACAGTGTGACTGGGAGGGGTGGAAACAGGGCACTGTGATGGAGATGTAACCTGAAATAATAAATAAATATTTTTTAAAAAACCCAAGAAACCAAATAATCCAATCAAAAAATGGGGAACAAAGTTAAACCTAGAACTCACAAAAGAAGAATCTCTAATAGCCAAGAGACACTTGAAGAAAATTTGCTCAACATTCTTACTCATTAGAGAAATGCAACTCAAGACAACTCTAAGATTCCATCTCACACCTGTCAGAATGCCTAAAATCAAAATCTCAAATGACAGCACATGCTGCCCAGGTTGTGGAGAAAGGGGAACACTCCTCCATTGCTGATGGGAGTGCAAACTTGTACAACCACTATGGAAATCAGTCTGGCAATATTTTAGAAAACTTGGAATAACTCTACCTCAAGACCCAGCCATATCAGTTCTGAGTATACATACAAACAATTCCTTACCAAACTACAAGGACATCTCCTCGACTATTTTCATAGCAGCTTTATTTGTAATAGCTAGAATATAGAAACAACCCAGATGTCCCTCAACCAATGAATGGATTAAAAACAAAATTGGTACATCTACACACTGGAATACTACTCAGCCATCAGAAACAACAAAATCGTGCAATTTGCTGCCAAATGGATGGATCTAAAAAAGCCCATCCTGAGTGAGCTAACCCAGACCCAGAAAGATGCACATGGCATCTATTCACTTATAACTGGATTTTAGCCAAATAGTACAGGATAACTATCCCACAACCAACAGACTGAAAGGAACAGAAACATAGACTTTGTTACATGTTAGCTGGACACTTTGCCCTAGTGGAGCTGCCATGTGGGCCCCCAGTACAAGAGGAAGCTTTTAGCCCTCATATGCTTGCTAAACTGAGGTGGCCTGATATGTAGGGGCATCCCACACCAGTATAGTTGGGAGAAGAGGGAGAGAGTGAGAGTGTGGGACCAGGAAGGGTGGAGGGAGGGGAGTCTGATGGAGATGTAACTTGATGGAACATACAAGAATTAGATATCTAAAAACTCAATTTTAATTAGGGTTCAGTTGGGTATTATCAAACCAATACCTAAGATGTAAATTTCAATTTATTTTTAAAGCTTTACTTTCTTTATAAGTTTTGTGCCTTTTCATATTGAAAAGTGACATCAAAAGAAGACCAAAATAATGAAACAAATCTCCAGGATAATTTCCAATTGAATGAAGGGCAAAAGAGTTAAAGACTTTTGACATTGTATAGTCTATTTCCAACACCAACTTCTACTGAACCATATTTTATATGAGAACAGATAGATTCAAAAGGAACAAAGAAAAAATTCCAAAATATTCAATACACCAGAGAATTAAGATAAACCCAAGATCATAATTTAATATGTCCCTAGAAAAACTCACTGTATATATTCAACATTCTTCTTTCCCTTTTCTCTGTAAAGAATATACTATGTTTGTTTCTTAGATACACAGGTTTTTCTGCTTTCTTAGAAGAGGAATGGATTAAGGAAGAACATTTTAGAAGTCCATTTACCTAGAACAGGTATGGAAATTAAACCATTATCAACCCTCTACTGAAAAGGCCAAAATAGTCCAGAATACTGGGAAGAGGAGAATCCATGTGACATCTCCAGAAAAGGCAATTCCAAAGAGGTTCCCAGGGCAGCAGAGAACCCACATAATTTGATGGTGTTGGAAATGAAAAATAGTGAATGGGGATAATAAAAATTTATGTATGTGCAGACTTTTCAAAAACATGGGAAACATTCCATGTATAGTCTCTAAGGAAAAGTAGTAGATGTTTTAATTCCATTCCCTTTTAATGCTAGACTGGTATTTCTCCTAAACATTTAGCAGTCATTAAACCATCCAGTCACTGTCTTTCTTGTCCCTACAGAGATAAAAGCAGAAAGGTTATTCCATCTAGCCTGAATAGAGTATTTATGAAGGAAGAGTAAAATTAAAATCTTGAAACTCTCAGCCCATGTGTTGCCCAGTAGACCATACCAGTTACTTACATCTCTTGACAGTAAGAGGCTTTGACAAGAAACAAGTGTGGAACATGCTGGGAGTTGATTATTCTATTGAATACACTCTGGATAAGTTGGATAAGTGAAAGGCATGCTGCTTGCCTCTGAAATCTAGACTGAGCAAGTAAAGTGGAATTGGCAAATACAACATTTCCAATAAACTCCAGCAACCAACTTCAAAGACACCAGAATCAGACCAATGCACGAGGTTCATAGGATGGAACGAGGTGCTCAATGAATAATGATGAGCAATGTCACTCTGTATGTGTGTGTCAAATACAGATGTGCCAACGACCAATTCCGATTCAAAACACACTGCTGAGCATTTACTCAGAGTAAATGCTGACTCTTCCTGTACTCATGTATTTATTACTCATTGTGCAAGTGTTTCTTTTGTGTGTTCAGAACTAAGTTTGGCACGTGGAAACAGAATGAAGATAAAACAGCTACATGCCACACTCAGGAATACCATAACTGATGAATGACCAACAAATTGCTCAAATAAAGAGACTGAATTATAATTAATTCAAAGGAGAAAGCATAGAGTCTGGGAATACTGTACCTTGAGGTGAGGGACATTCATCGGAATGTCAGCAGATGTGCCCAAGGAAACAATACACATAGAATATATGAAGATGAGCTGAAAGAAGTAGGTGAAAAGGCAGGCTCTGTACTAGGAGGAACCTACACTCTCTCTGCTACTGACTGTGTATATATAGAAAGGGAAGAAAGAAATGACTCATGATAGCTCTCACAAGTAATAATTGGAAATTCTGGAAAAATTTATTAAAGTATGAACAATAGGTAAATTTTTTCTCTATTTCAGAAGCCTAATCTAGCATATTCCCAAATATTCATCTGTCACAACTTGAAGATAT
This sequence comes from Lophiomys imhausi, assembly GCA_907164525.1. NCBI lineage: Eukaryota > Metazoa > Chordata > Mammalia > Rodentia > Muridae > Lophiomys > Lophiomys imhausi. The sequence continues at coordinate 7,599 of CAJQZJ010030001.1, read as the reverse complement.
AAGAAGTCAACTAGAGAGAGTGTAGTTTATTTGTTTTATATATGTGTCTAGCAGGTCAGATTGGAAAGCTCTCTCTCTCTCTCTCTCTCTCTCTCTCTCTCTCTCTCTCTCTGACATGGATGATTGCTCTGACCCCTCAATCTTCTGTCCTGATATAAAACTTCTGCACAAAATTCTGTGCACAGATTATCTCAGACTGACCATAATTGATACTTCTGAATATAGATCCACCACATATCAAAAGAAATAAATACAGTTCTGGTGGGATGGAAGGAGCAGGATGCCTGGGATGGGTCCACGATGAATGAGGTATTGCACAACAGCTCTTAGAAAGATCTGGATTCTATTTCTGTTTTTCCTCCTGCTGGCAATAGAAAGCTACACAACAGCTTAAATCCTCACTGTCACGTTGATCATATTTAAAATGAAGAAACATAATTATGTACTTCCCGACCATTGGTTATATTAATGCAGATCATGACTTCAGTGTGTATGATGACTTTCATATATAACATGTATGTCTACCCCTTCTTCTTTGCTTGAACCTTCATCCATTCAGTCCGTGGAAATGTAAAAAATCAATTCTCATATAGACTCATAGTGAATCTGTGAAGGAATCAATGCAAAAAATGGTTTTGAAAATTGGGAGTAGCAGAGAGTATAAAATAGAGGGTTGGTTACTCTTTATTAGCAACTTGATTAGATAGATAGTCCACAATATTAGTAAAGCACTCCTCTATGGGTATCATAGAGGCATCTCCAGAAGCAACTAGATCATATGGCCAGTGACAGAATGAACATCTCCATTCACTGATGAAATAAAAACACAGATTGACTATTGGGAGTTTCTGGAGCTGTGCCTGTCATTTGGGCATGGCTTTAAGGGCATATGTTGCCCTGGATCCATTTGTCTCATTCACTTCTTATCCACCTTTAGATAAAGAGTTCTCCATATTCTCATATCACTGGATGCTCTGTCTCATCCCCAGTCCAGAGTCACTTGAGCCAAATTTGAGAAATGAAGGCACTAAAACTGTGAGCAAAAAAAAATCTGCCCTTGCTTATGTGGTTTTGTCAGTTATTTGCTCACAGTGATGATGTAGTTAATACAGAGATAATAACTTCCATATGATGGAGAAGCACATTGGCAGAAAGAATGTTGCCTCATGTTTAGTGAATGCAGTATGCCTATGTAGAAGGGGTGTGATAATTGGCTGAGTTCTGGGTGTGCTCTGATTAAAGATGTTCATCTGCCTGACCTCAGAACCAGGTTTTCTAGTGGCTGAGGTCTCTTGTTAGACACATTTCATTTTGCATTTTTCTTCAGCAGAAATTCTTTTTTTCTGAGGCAAACCCTAAAGCCATGTGGAGGGCCCATGAATAAGCCAATCCCACAAGTTCAGCTATGTGTCCAGACAGGCACAGACACTGTCTAAACTTAACAAACATCCAAATATAGGAACAATACATGCTTAACAAAAAGTAATGAAGAATAAACACACACAGACACATGTGTATATACATATGAATACACATATATATGTAGACAGAGAGAGAGAGAGAGAAAGTAAACTGGTCCCTTTGCTGGCTTTGCCAATGATAGAAATACGGTATGGTTTTGTTTCAATTTCAATAAATTAGGTAAAAATAATGGTCTGTCTACCAAAAAGAAAAGAAAAAAAAAAAAAAAGAAGAAAGAATTCCAAAGACAATCTTATCATAAAACCTAGAAGTTTTAGGAACTTCTAATATCTGTGGACAATTAAGAAAGATTGTAGAAAGAATATATCTGTTTGTGTTTACTTCTGGAGCATTATAGAATACTGTCAGTGTATTAAGGAACATGCAGAGTGGTAGAGTTGACACACAGCAAACGGGAGCACATAGGCAGCTCAAAATGCTAGAATGTGTTATAAGGAGGCAAGAGATGAAGATGCAGAAGTATGGGTGACAATTTGAGAATGAACTGTCAAATGCATTTAAGGTGTTCTGTCCTTGTCTCAAGATAAAATCTTATAATCATAGAACATCTTTAAAACAGGAACATTTTACTTGTTTAAGGAAAATTAACTTCTGAAAATAGGATGCAATAAAAATGTCAGGAGACTGGAAAAACAGGATAAATGGTTCATAAACAGTTTTATCTTCAGTGACAGATAATATTGGCAACATGGTAGGATTTAGAATCACCCACATAAACCTAAGGGCATATCTTTAAGGGACTGTCTAGATTATGTTAACAGAATTGGGAAGGCCCACTATAAGTCTAGGTGGTCTTACTCCATAGGCTAGAGTCCTGGATGAAAGAAAAAAAGAAAGAAAGAAAGAGACAGAGAGAAAGAAGGAAAGAGAGAGAGAGAAAGAAAGAAAAGAGGGAGGGAGGGAGGGAAGGAGGAAGAGAGAGAGAGAGAGAGAGAGACAGAAAGAAAGAAAGAAAGAAAGAAAGAAAGAAAGAAAGAAAGAAAGAAAAGAGGGAGGGAGGGAAGGAGGAAGAGAAAGAAAGAAATTGAGTACTACCTCAAGTCCCCTCCCCTCTTAACTATGAGTGTTCTGTGACCATTTGCCTCTAGCTCCTGCTCTCATGTTTCCCACAAAGATAGACTGCACCTGCAACAGTAAAGCAAAATAAGCTCTTACTCCTTGAGTTGTTTGGCCAGTATTTTGTTTCAGCAATGAGGAAAGTAACTAATTTACATAGTATCTTAAGTAAGTTCTGCTTAAAGAAGCAGAATGCTTAAGACATCCTAGACTTTGGGGAAGGGAAACAGGATTTCATTGTGACAAATTTTTCTTGAAATAGAGGCCAAACTTCATGTGAGTATCTGGTAAGAAAAGTATCTGTGAAGAAGACTTTTCCAAAACATGAATGTATTTGTTTCAGGAGTTTCAAAATACTATGAGAAATAAACAAGAAGTAAGTGTCATTTTTATGTGCCTTGATGATAGTCATTAATTGCATTGTGATTCTGAGACATAAAATTCCTTGGTGTTACAGAGAAAAATCGCAGCTCCACCCTGCTGAAGTACATATATTACACTCGTAATTCAATGTGTTATTGTCATTGCAAGTCGGTCTTAAATGTTTAATTTATGTTATATGAGGTCCTTGGGGTGGACTCTAATCCAATGTGTTTGATGTCTTTACAAAGTGAAATTAGAAAACAGATATGGGGGCCAAGATGGCGGCGACCTACACTGACGCATTTTGAATGCGGGGGGGAAAAAGAGCCATAAAAAACATAGAGTTATTGGGCACTGTGCAAAAACCGGAGGGGCTAGACCCCCCCGGGAACACTCACAGCTCCCAAGGGACTGTTAAAAGTCCCAGGGCAAGGCTCTCTCCCCATCTCTCGCAGACACAGAAGCCACTAAACCCGGGATTCGGGAACTCCCATTGGAGAGGTGCCTGGTAAGATTGATCCCAACTTACAGCAGGCAGAATCAGGGTCCACTTGGCCATAGATCGCTGGCCTATTGGGCTCCCCACACCTCAGGTAGAACTTATACCCACTTAAAAAACTTTGCGAGATAGTGGAAGGCTTAGCAAGGAACAAACAGGGGGCTCAGCAGATGGTCTGCAGCCGCTAGTGAAGTGGAGGGCGGGAGGTTCCAAGAGAGCGCAGGAAGCTGGGAACACAAAGGCGGGCGAGAGGGGCCGAATCCCGCGCACTCACAGCAGCGCAGCTGGGGAGGAGCCCGGCTGGCAGGGCCAAATCCCCGTGAACCCACGGCACGTCATCTGGGGAGAGAGACAGGGGTGGACGGGGCCAGGGATCCGTGCACCCACGGCTGAGCTGCTGGGGCGAGAGGTCCACTCAGGCGGCCGGAGGATCCGGGGCTTGGGGTACCCATGGCCTAGCAGCCAGGGTGGGGGACCCGCGGCGGGGCAGACAGGAAGGGAATCAGGCACAGAGGCCAGGCCTGTGGCGAGAAGCCTAGAGAGAAACCAGAAATCAGGACCATAGCTGTATTCTGGAAAATCCAGACATATTAGGTGTGGAGCCAGACCCTGTCAGCCTCCGTGATGACAAACAAAGCCCACAGAATCTGTGCCTGGGCAAACAGGCCCATACCATCAGAACCATTACAGGCAGATAACTCAGAGTGCAACATAGGGAAGTCTGAATTGGGAGCAGTGAAACAATCCTGGTCCATTACTCACAACCTGGGAATAGGCTGCACCAGCTCACAGTGCCTCAGGCGATTAAAACCACAGTGACCATGAAATCCCCCTGTAAGCAACGAAAGATAGCCAAGTAACTCGTCCCCTGCACCAAATCATCCACTGTGGTTCCAAGAACAGAAAACAGACAGCTAAACTCATCCAATGGCCAAAGATCAAAAAAAAAAATAGAAATCAAGGAAATATGACTCCAACAAAGCAGAATCATCCTAGCTCATCCAATTCGGATGACTACACACCAACAGAAACACATGAAAATGTTGACAATTCTGCATTATGGAAAGTGATAGAGTCCCTGCAAGAAGAACTTAAATCTATGAAGGAATTCAAAGAAGCCACAATTCTACAAGTCAAAACAAGGAACAACACCATTAAAGAGCTCCAAGCCAAAGTGACAGAGCTTGAACAGGAAAAGGAAAAAGCAATGAAAGATTTTCAGACAAAAACAAGCAAGCTGGAGAAGGAAATGTACAAAACGAACAAAACCATACAAGACATGAAAATAGAAATAGAAACAATAAAGAAAACACAGTCAGAGTTAAAAGAGGAAGTGGAGAACCAAGGGAAGAGAACAGGAACTACTGATGTGAGTATCAACAATAGGATGCCAAAGATGGAAGACAGGATCTCAAGCATGGAAGATTCAGTGGAAGAAATCAGTACAACATCCAAAGAAAATGAGAAGGCTAAAAAATCTCTCACCCACAACATCCAAGAAATCAAGGACTCAATGAAAAGACGGAACCCAAGAATTATAGGTATAGAGGAAAGAGAGGACTCCGGACTCCAAGGTCCAGGAAATATCTTCAACAAAATCATAGAGGAAAACTTCCCAAACCTGAAAAAAGAGATGCCAATAAAAATCCAAGAGGCTTACAGAACACCAAACAGATTAGACCAGAAAAGAACTCGTCTCGCCACATAATAATTGAAACTCCAAATGTACAGAACAAAGAAAGAATATTAAAAGCTGTAAGAGAAAAAGGTCAAGTCACATACAATGGCAGACCCATCAGAATTACACCTGACTTCTCCTCAGAAACGTTAAAAGCTAGAAGGGCCTTGTCAGATATATTACAAGTCCTGAGAGATCATAGGTGCCCAGCCAGACTACTTTACCCAGCAAAACTCTCTAACAACATAGATGGAGAAAACAAGATATTCCATGACAAAATCAAATTTAAACAATATCTACCCACAAACCCAGCCCTACACAAAATCCTGGAAGGAAAATCCCAACCCAGACAAGGAAACTCCACCCAAGAAAACAAATGGAATAGAAAACCCCTCAGCAACTAAACCAAAAGAGGCACAGGACCACCACCTATACCAAACTAATGGAAAATAACAACCCCAGGTCACTAATATCCATCAACATCAATGGACTCAACTCCCCAATAAAAAGACATAGGTTTACAGAGTGGATCCGCAAGCAAGACCCTTCCTTATGCTGTATACAAGAGACACATCTAACTACGAAAGATAGACACTGCCTCAGAGTAAAGGGCTGGGAAAAGGTTTTCCAAGCAAATGGACCCAGGAAGCAAGCTGGAGTAGCCATCCTAATATCAAACAAAACAGACTTCCAATTGAAGTTAATGAAGAAAGACAAAGAAGGACACTATATACTCATTAAAGGGAATATTCATCAAGAGGAAATCTCAATACTGAACATCTATGCCCCAAAAACAAAGGCACCTACTTTCGTAAAAGAAACACTTCTAAAACTTAAAGCACACGTCGATCACAACACATTAGTAGTGGGAGACTTCAACACCCCACTCAAAACAATGGACAGATCATCAAGACAGAAGACAAACAGAGAAATATTGAGTCTAACAGAGATCATGAAACAAATGGACCTAACAGATATCGACAGAACGTTTCACCCAAACACAAAGGAATACACCTTTTTCTCAGCACCTCAAGGAACCTTCTCCAAAATCAACCACATAATTGGTCGCAAGGATAGTCTCAATAGATACAAGAAAATTGAAATAACACTTGTATCTTATCAGACCACCACAGAATAAAGCTGGTCTTCAACAGCAAAAGAATCAACAGAAAGCCTACACACACATGGAAATTGAACAGCTCCTTACTGGATGACCACTGGGTCAGGGAAGAAATAAAGAAGGAAATCAAAGACTTCTTAAAATCCAACGACAATGAAGACACAACATACCCAAACCTATGGGATACATTGAAAGCTGTGCTACAAGGAAAGTTCACAGCACTAAGTGCTTTCAAAAAGAAAATCGTGACAGCTCATATTAGTGAACTAACAGCTAAGCTGGGTGAATTGGAAAAAAAAAGAAACAAACACTCCCAAGAAGAGCAGAAGGCAGGAAATCATCAAACTTAGGGCTGAAATCAACAACTTAGAATCAAAAAGAACTATACAAAGAATCAATGAAACCAAGAGTTGGTTCTTTGAGAAAATCAACAAAATAGACAGACCCCTAGCCAAATTAACTAAAAGGCAAAGGGAAAGAACCCAAATCAACAAAATCAGAAATGAAAAGGGAGAAATAACAACAGACATTGAGGAGATCCAGAAAATATTCGGGTATTACTTTAAAAATCTATATTCCACTAAATTTGAAAACCTAAGCGAAATGGACAATTTACTCGATAAATTCCAACTACCAAAACTAAATCAAAATCAGATTAACAGCTTAAACAGCCCAATAACACCTAAGGAAATAGAAACAGTCATTAATAATCTCCCAACCAAAAAAAGCCCAGGGACAGATGGCTTTAGCACGGAATTCTACCGGACCTTCAAAGAGGAACTAACACCACTACTTTTCAAACTCTTCCACCACATAGAAACAGAACGATCACTGCCAAACTCAGTCTATGAGGCCACTCTCATTCTGATTCCTAAACCACACAAAGACCCAACAAAGAAAGAGAACTTCAGACCAATCTCCCTCATGAACATAGATGCAAAAATACTTAATAAAATACTAGCAAACCGAATTAAAGAACACATCAAAAGTATCATACACCATGATCAAGTAGGCTTCATCCCTGGAATGCAGGGATGGTTCAATATACGAAAGTCTATCAATGTAATTCACCACATAAACAAGATGAAAGAAAAAAACCACATGATAATCTCGCTAGATGCAGAAAAAGCATTTGACAAAATCCAACACCCCTTCATGCTAAAAGTTCTGGAGAGAACGGGCATACAAGGACCATACCTAAAAATAATAAAGGCAATATACAGCAAGCCAGTAGCCAACATCAAATTAAATGGAGAGAAGCTTGAAGCATTTCCTCTAAACTCAGGGACAAGACAAGGATGTCCACTTTCACCATATCTCTTCAATATAGTACTTGAAGTCCTTGCTAGAGCAATAAGACAACTAAAGGAGATCAAAGGGATAAAAATTGGAAATGAAGAA
>CAJQZJ010029995.1:0-19138 GCA_907164525.1 Lophiomys imhausi | reverse complement strand
TTTTTTTTTCTTCAAGTTACATCTCAGTAACAAACCCCTCCCTATTCCCCCTTCCTAACCCGCCCTTCCACACTCTTCCCCCCAGAAGTTTCCCCTTTCAGTCCAACAGATGGTTCCTTCTCTTATAACAGTAAGTATTATACAAAACAATAGATATAAATATGCCACATTTATGAGAATAAATTGGCCCAGTATACCTTCCCAATGTCCAGTTTATACATATTTGGCCCCTGACTTTAACATTCTACTATCTAACCAACTCCATGAGTTTAAAGGTCTATATGTGACTCAACATTCATACTATCTTGCAACACACTTTTAAGCGTATCTTCTTAGATCTATAACACCCTCTTGATTCCTAAACAGTTCAAAATTTAACTATGAGACTCTAGCTGTCTATTCTTCAACCACCTCAGAGACCTGAGAGGGATAAATATATCTGCTTATATAGGAAGTGCAGGGCCTGCAGCTTCCAAAACTAAGAAAGAACATACCAATGACTGCCTGAACAGTTCCCATTTTCTCTCCATACATTCCAGCATCAATCTTCAGGCTTTGGGTCCTGTTTCTCTGACAGACATTTGTTGTAGAGCAGGGATTATGAAGGACTTACCTCCCCTGTCTTGGCAGAGTTAGGCTGTTGACTTCCCTGCTACCAAGTTTTGTCCTTTTTGGACAGCAGTCTGTCTGCAGTTGGTGCAAGGGGTTTTTTCATGCCAAGAGAAAGGCTTGCCACTAATTCAACCATCTTACAGTGGAGGTTCTTCGATGCTTATCTTCTACTTGGAGTAGAATAGGGGGTGCTGTCAGGCGCTGATATGTCTCGATATCAAAAAAAAATCTTGATTTAAGATAACATCTTTGAATGCCATATTCTGCAGATCTCTAGGGGCTTTTGAAGATGCCCTAACCATATCTTGTATTTAGATAAGCAAATGTTGCTTGTCTCTTAGCAACTTGATTAGTGGATAGTTTAGAGAATATCTGTGATAGACTTTCATAGTAGCTAAAAAAGTGACATGTTTGCATGACTAGGAATTTGTTTTAACTATCCTAGACTGTTTTAGACGGTTGGTATCAAGAGGTCAGAGTTTCACATTTTATTTTTAAGTATCTCTAGGTATGATACCTTTAGGAAGCGTTACCTTTAAATTTGTATCAATATACAAAGATCTATTCAATTGTGGTTAAATATACTCTTAATTATGTATCAATATACCAAGATCAATGCCTATGTAGCCCAATATAATCTTAATATTACGTCCATATGCAAGGGTCAATACCATTGTGGCCAACTATAATCTTAATTTTGTATCAATATACAAAGATCAATACTGATGTAATCCAATACAATCTGATTTTTGCACAATAAACAATGGTCAATACCACTTTAGCCAAATAAACTACTAATTTTTGTATCAATATACAAAGGTATATGGGCATATTCAATAATCTGCCCCTTCTTCTTGGACCTTCCTGTGCTATGTCTATATCTCATTTTTCTCAAGCCCATGCACTCCTACATAGGAGAGGAAAAAGGATACAGAAAAGGAAAAGTAGGAATTCCCTGGGGCTAACATCCAAAACCCATTAAGACAGGACCATTTATCAGCTTGTAGTCTCTTCCCCTACATAACAGAGTTTTCAGTTATCCTTCAAATAACCAAAAAGAAGGGCGGAGAAACACCCTCCCCACCCTCTGGGCATGTGACATCGCTCTCTTAAAGTGAGTTCCTGCTGATTTGGGTCGTAGTAGACCTGTTTGGGGCCCGAACCCAAATGGGAAAAATGATTAAAAAATGTTAGTACACTCCTTTTATGTTCAGTCCTTCTGTTCTCAGCTGTTTAGATGACCTAAGGGGTTTGTAGGCAGAAGCTGATCTTGCAGGTTTCACTGAGGTTCCGGCCGGGGCATTGTGTAGAGCTGAACGGTCCCAGCGACACTGGATTGCAGTGGTGGTTGCAGGCCCCCGATGGAGACAGCTATTGAAGAAGTCTGCCAGGAAGAATCAACTGGGTCACTCGTCCTCCTTGGTGCCTGATTCTGCTCTCTGCTGAGGGTTCCGCTGTCCAGCCATCCCCGGACTCCCCTAATGGACGCTTCGCTTCTCCTGGAACGATAAGAACAGTGCCCTGCCCCAATTCCAACCCTAGGACAATTGCCCTCTTTTTTTTGGGGGGGAGGGGATGGGGGGGCTAGGTAGTACTTCTCCTGAAGCTAATTTGGCCTTCTGACAACATACAAAGCGTTATCTTTCAATCCGGGTTAAAGAAAAAATCATTCTGTCACCTTGGAGCTAAACCAGCTCTGGTGTATATATTTTGAGATCCCAAAGGACAATCTGCCTGCATCGAGAAGGCCTTTTGTAAGTAGCCTCCAAACCTAGGTCCCTCCAAATCCCATTTGTGTGTCTCTGAACTCTAATTATTGGGATCAGGGACCTGTATTTCCCATCTGAAGGGATCAAAGATGTTTTCCACCACTCCTGGATCGAAGTCTTTCTCTATTTAGAGTTTGCCCTGCGTCAGGCTGACCCTGAGTTCTGGGATCTGCCCGTTTCTGTCTCCAGTGTGCTGGGAGCTGGGACCAAGGATGTACTCTTCTTGAATGGTGGGACCAAGAGTATGCACCCTCACCACCCCGCTCCGTATGACTCCAGAATACATAAGACCTCCAACTCTACGGTGCTCCACACCCCCCCCCCCCGTCTCCACTGAAGTCAAAGGCATGGGCCAATACCACAATTCTCTTGTATTTTACCTTAGCTCCACGTCTTCTCTACACCTGGAGGTCTGCAAAACCAGGCCGAATGGCTGTATCCTCTATTCCATTCACAGTGTTTCAGCCCTGCCCCCTGCCTTTTTTTTTTTTTTTAGTTAATAAATTTATTTGTTTGTTGCTTCAGGTTACATCCTTATCATATTGTCCTCTTTTCCCGCTTCCCAGCCCCACCCTCCCCTTCTCTACCCCCTGACCCTTCCGTCTTGTTCCTCTGGGGTGGAGTGTCCCTGCCTAACATTCTCTCACCACAGATCAGGAGTCATATGAGGGCCAAGAGCCTCTTCATTCACCGGGGGCCTACGAGGCAGTACTGCCAGTGAATGGTGCCTCATTGCTACTGGGGGAATACCAAACATAAGACCAACAAACACACAAACCCACAAAAACAAAGAATATCAACAAAAAAAAGCGAGGAAAAAGAGAAGGGAAAAGGAAAAAGAAAAAAGAAAAAAAGAAGGAAAAAGAAAAAGATAAAAAAAAAGAATTATGTCCTTGTTCCTTTTGATGTGTTGGTTGTAGTACAGATATCCTGTACGATATAGTTAAAATCCTACTATAAGTGAATAGATGCCATGTGCATCCTTCTGAGACTGGGTTAGCTCACTCAGGATGAGCTCCTCTAGATCCATCCATTTGGTTGTAAATTGCATGATTTCATTGTTTCTCATAGCTGAGTAATATTCCATTGTATAGATGTACCACAATTTTTTAATCCATTCTTCAGTTGAGGGACATCTGGGTTGTTTCCAATTTCTAGCTATTACAAATAAGGCTGCTATGAACATAGATGAGGAGACTTCCCTATGTCTCCGTGAGAGATCCTTTGGTATAGCCAGAAGTGGTATGGCTGGGTCCTGAGGCAAGGTTATTCCTAGATTTCTAAGATATCGTCAGATAGACCTCCATAGTGGTTGCACAAGCCTGCACTCCCACCAGCAATGGAGTAGGGTTCCCCTTTCTCCACACCCTCGCCAGCATGCACTATCATTTGAGCTCTTTATCTTAGCCATTCTAACAGGTGCTAGGTGGAATCTCAGGGTCGTCTTGAGTTGCATTTCTCTGATGATTAAGGATGTTGAACATTTCTTCAGGTGTCTCTCAGCCCTTAGGGATTCCTCCTTTGTGAATTCTCTATTTAGCTCCATCTCCCATTTTTTGATTGGATTATTTGGTTTCTTGGCATTTAGTTTCTTGAGTTCTTTGTAGATTTTAGATAATAGCCCTCTATCAGATGTGGGGTTGGTGAAGATTTTCTCCCAGTCTGTTGGTTGCCGTTTTGTTCAAATGACAGTGTCCTTTGCTTTACAGAAGCTTTTCAGTTTCATGAGGTCCCATTTATTGATTGTTGATCTCAGATCCTGAGCTGTTGGTGTTCTGTTCAGGAAGTTGTCACCTGTGCCAATGAGTTCGAGGGTTTCTCCTACTTTTTCTTCTAGTATCTTTAGTGTGGCTGGCTTTATGTTAAGGTCTTTGATCCACTTGGAATTAAGTTTTGTACAAGGTGATAGGTATGGGTCTAATTTCATTCTTTTGCAAGTGGACATCCAGTTGGACCAGCAACATTTCTTGAAGATGCTGTCATTCTTCCATTGTGCATTTTTGGCACTTTGTCAAAGATTAGTTGACCATAGGTGTGTGGATCCATGTTTGGGTCTTCAATTTGATTCCATTGATCCACTGGTCTGTTTCTATACCAGTACCATGCTGTTTTTATTACTGTTGCTCTATAGTACAGCTTGAAATCTGGGATGGTGATACCTCCAGATGTTTTTTCATTGGACAAGATTGATTTAGTTATTCTGGGCTTTTTGTTGTTCCATATGAAGTTGAGAATAGCTTTTTCCAGGTCTATAAAGAATTGTGTTAGTATTTTGATAGGAATTGCATTAAATCTATATATTGCTTTTGGTAGGATAGCCATTTTTATTATGTTGATCTTACCTATCCATGAGCATGGGAGATCTTTCCATCTTCTAAAGGCCTCTTCCATTTCTTTCTTCAGGGGCTTGAAGTTCTTGTTATATAGGTCCTTTACATGCTTGGTTAGAGTTACTCCCAGGTATTTTATGTTGTTTGTGGCTATTGTGAAGGGGGTTGTTTCCCTTATTTCTTTTTCGGTATATTTGTTTGTTGTATAAAGAAGGGCTTCTGATTTTTTTGAGTTAATTTTGTATCAGGCCACCTTGCTGAAGTTGTTTATCAGCTCTAAGAGTTCTTTGGTGGAGTTTTTGGGGTCGCTTATGTATACTAACATATCATCTGTGAATAGGGATAATTTGACATCTTCATTTCCAAATTTTTTCCTTTGATCTCCTTTAGTTGTCTTAATGCTCTGGCAAGGACTTCAAGTACTATATTGAAGAGATATGGTGAAAGTGGACATCCTTGTCTTGTCCCTGAGTTTAGAGGAAATGCTTCAAGCTTCTCTCCATTTAATTTGATGTTGGCTACTGGCTTGCTGTATATTGCCTTTATTATTTCTAGGTATGGTCCTTGTATGCCCGTTCTCTCCAGAACTTTTATCATGAAGGGGTGTTGGATTTTGTTAAATGCTTTTTCTGCATCTAGCGAGATTATCATGTGGTTTTTTTCTTTCATCTTGTTTATGTGGTGAATTACATTGATAGACTTTTGTATATTGAACCATCCCTGCATTCCAGGGATGAAGCCTACTTGATCATGGTGTATGATACTTTTGATGTGTTCTTGAATTCGGTTTGCTAGTATTTTATTAAGTATTTTTGCATCTATGTTCATGAGGGAGATTGTTCTGAAGTTCTCTTTCTTTGTTGGGTCTTTGTGTGGTTTAGGAATCAGAATGACAGCGGCCTCATAGAATAGTTTGGCAATGTTCTTTCTGTTTCTATGTGGTGGAAGAGTTTGAAAAGTAACGGTGTTAGTTCCTCTTTGAAGGTCCGGTAGAATTCCATGCTAAAGCCATCTGGCCCTGGGCTTTTTTTGGTTGGGAGATTATTAATGACTGTTTCTATTTCCTTAGGTGTTATTGGGCTGTTTAAGCTGTTATTCTGATTTTGATTTAGTTTTGGTAGGTGGAATTTATCGAGGAAATTGTCCATTTCGCTTAGGTTTTCAAATTTAGTGGAATATAGGTTTTTAAAGTAATGCATGAATATTTTCTGGATCTCCTCAATGTCTGTTGTTATTTCTCCCTTTTCATTTCTGATTTTGTTGATTTGTGTTCTTTCCCTTTGCCTTTTAGTTAATTTGGCTAGGGATCTGTCTATTTTGTTGATTTTCTCAAAGAACCAACTCTTGGTTTCATTGATTCTTTGTATAGTTCTTTGTGATTCTAAGTTGTTCATTTCAGCTCTAAGCTTGATGATTTCCTGTCTTCTGCTCTTCTTGGGAGTGTTTGTTTCTTTTTTTCCCAATTCACCCAGCTTAGCTGTTAGTTCACTAATATGAGCTGTCACAATTTTCTTTTTGAAAGTACCAGCAAGGATGACGCAACTCGCAAAAGCTCTTCTCCAGCAGTTTATTCAGGTCCCTTGAAAACAGCCTTCCGAATGCCCGGGCAGACCCAACCCACAGGCTAAATACTAAATGAACAGCCAATCAAGTAAAGCCACGTGGTGCTATCTTAGAGGCCCACGTATGCAGAAGCAAGCCAGATCAGCAGTCTTAGCCAAATATGGACTTGTTTACCACTGAGAGCGCTCACCGTCGGGCTGGTGGAAGGCGGAAACCGGCGCCATCTTTAGGGCGCGGCACATCGCAGCTCTCTACACTTCCCCCTTTTTTATTTTTTCTAAAGTTAGTAAAAGTCCCTGGAAAGGCTTCGTAATCCCTCTATCTGGGTATCTCACGGTGGGCCTGAGCCTGTAGGAGGGCGGTGCTCAAACTCTTACCCGTCTCTGGGTCAGCATCCCCACTCGGGACTGCCTTGTGTTAGGTGGCCGAGACTTACCCGTCAACTCCGTCATTGACTTGCCAGACCCTAATATCCATGGAACGAATACCTCAGTGAGCAGGGACTATGCTCAGTGAAGATTTAAGGCTTCATGGCAGCAAGCCATGTCTGAGGGGACTGGCCCGCATCAATGGCGACAAGGGCCTGTATAATCATGGCTGCATTACGCTTTTGTGTGGCTCTCATCTTGTAGATGCACCATAGGCAAACCAGACAGGCTAGTATCATCAGTATCACTAAAGAGCCTACGCCCGCTCACTCCTTAAGATGATCCATAGCCGTCTGTATCCAGGAAGTCAAGCCAGTAGCCAGGCTCAGATCCACCCGAGTGGAATTGATGTGGACGATTGTCGCTCTCAGCTCTCTCATCAAATTTTCAAATTCAGCCGACCAATCCTGTAAGAGGAACTTTGACAATTGTCTAGACATATTAGCAGCCTTTGTAAAATTTTGATACTGCACGGAAGTAACACATAAACCTTGCATTTTCCACTCACACCCCAATTGTGCTAGTTGCCAAAGAGAATCAATCTGTCTTGTATTAAATCTATGCGTTGATTAACTATCATAAGGCCTCCTTTGAGATGAGAATTCATAGAGGTCTGAGTATCCAATGCCTGTGCCACAGTGGCTGAGATGTTATTCAGGGCATTGGCAGTCTGTATGGAACTAGACAAGGCAATAGCTGAGGCAGTAGCTCCCACAGCAGCAATAGTGATGGCAGTAACACTTTGCTGCAGTGATGCCAAAATCTCTTTTAAACCTGAATAGCATCATGGCATTAGGGGCCTCTACAGGAACTGGTACATATCGAGGCATTCTAGTCACCACAGCCACAGGAAAGGCTGTGGCATTCCACTATAGGGCATAAAAACATGTGCCCGGAGTGCATACTAACTTTTCTTCACCTAAGGATGCACTCCCATTACTTACAATCCACAGAAAAGGAGGCCAGAGACATACTGGCGAAGCTGAAAAGGTCTTATTGCGGTAAGAATGAAACAAAGATTTCCAAATACCAGAGCCACTACGGCAAGAAAAATCCAATTTGGTAGCGGACCCTAGGGAAAAATTACCTCTTTAATAAACTCCTCCCCCAAGCATAAGTATAGGTCCCAAGTCCATGCAACTTCCATTTACTCCACACAAAAGCCACAAATCAAAAGGATTGGTGGCAGTCTGCTGAGGATCCCTAGTAGATATATCAAGCATCTGATCTTTGATATGTATGTAAAGGACATTGTAATGACCCCACGCCCAGTAGCCAACCAGGCTGGTGCCATACCCGTCCGGTATCTTTTTCTCAGAGATGGAAAACTAGGATACCAACCCATATGCAATCAAACATGCCCTTCTTGAAGTCGCTGGAAGCTGACCCCAAGTGCAGTGCTTAGCCTCGCATCCTGAGCGTGATGATAGCTTAGTCCTTTAGGATAGTCAACCAAGCTTGTGGCTGTCTAGCCTCCAAGGTAGCAAAGGCTTGCACCAGCATGGCATTACTTCTCCTCTGTGAAATCCTTACCTTACAGATACACCATAGGGCAATGAAACTGACTAGGAAGAACATGCCTCCTAGGGCACCCATTCCCGCCCATTCCTTCAGATGAATCATGGTTCAGAGGATCCATGTTGACAGTCCTTCAGCAACAGAGACATCAACCTGGGTGGAATTCACATGCACAATGGCAGTTCTCAGATTCTGCATCAGCTTATCAAACTCGCCAGTCCAATTTCCTGTAAGATACTGAGAGAGTTGCTTAGACAAATTTGCAGCTACAGTATAATTTTGATATGGCACAGAGGTCACACACAAACCAGTCATTTTCCACTCACAGCCAATCTGGGCCACCTGCCACAATACATCCAAGGCCATGGCTACATTGGCTGACAAATTATTCAAGGTAGCGGCGGTCTGTACTGAGGCATCCAGGCTTCCAACCCCTTGTTCTTATAAGGGGTGATAGCTGCTTTACATTCCTTTGTACATTGCTCATACACAAGTTGTTTAATTAAGGGCATTGCCAAATCAGGGTCTCCAAATACCCTTCCAGCTGCTTCAACCATTATAGCCACGAAGTCTGAGAAAGGCTCCAGGGGATCCTGAATAACCTTGGTTAGATTGCCATTCACTTCCCCTTTGTTAGGCAATGATTTCCAAGCTCTGGTTGCGATTAAATTGATTTGCTCAAACACCTGAGCCGGATACCAAGTTTGTTGTTGAGCATATCGACCTTGCCCAAGAAGCATGTCCACATCCCAGGCTGGGTTTCCTGCTGCACGATTAACAGCAGCTTGTTCATTAGCAAACTCAATCAAGAAAGCCTTCCAATCTAAATACTGTCCAGAGGACAGACAGGCACGTGCCAAGCTCATCCAGTCACTAGGAGTCATGCAATAATGACTAAGAGCTTCCACCTGAGCTACAGTGAAAACAGCATTAATCCCATAATTGCGGATAGACTCAGCGAGTGCTTTAATTACCTTAAAATCGAGAGGTTCATGATAATGATTTCCCCCTCCATCCTGAAAGACAGGGTAGTACAGCTCATGTCTCACTTCCCTCCAGACATTTGGACAGAATGACCGCCCACTAGGATCACTCAGAGGGGAAGTCTCATTATATGAAGGCGGCGCCAACACAGGCGGCCCCGGACCTGAGGGCTCTATCCGGGTGCAGTCAGAACTCTTCCTCAAAGATGACTTCTCCATTTTCTTTGTTAACATTTTAAGTTCCTCTTTAGACTCTAAGCTATCCTCTTCCAAAGTATCTTTCCCAGATTTGACCAAGCGCTCCTCCTTTAACTGTTCTAATGCCTTTTGTCCTTTTTCCACTGCCTTGCAATATCTCTGATCTCCTAAACAACTCCGAACAAGTCTCCAAATAGGCCGTGCTCCTCCCTGCATTGTACTTTGCTCCCAGGCAAAATCCAAGTCCCTGCCTAATTTGTCCCTGCAGGATACCGTAAGATTCCCAGACACCGCAAACCACGGAGCCACGGAATCGCATTCATTCAAAAATCTCTCTAGGGTAGACTTCTTAATTTTCAAATTCCTAGCTAAGAGTAGCTCCTGAAGAGCCAGAAAAATTGGATGTGACTCAGACTATCCCATGTTTAAAAATTTACTTTCGGTTCCCAGCTTCCCCGCGAAACTTTATCTTTTGTTCGCTATCTCCGCGAAACTTTACCTTTTGTTCGCTATCTCCGCGAAACTTTACTGTATGTTCACTATCTCCGCGAATCTTTACCATATGTTCGCTATTATCCGCGAATCTTCACCATATGTTCGCTATCTCCGTGAAACTTTATTGTCCTGATTTATCCCAGAAACTTACCAGCGCTGCCCCTGACTGCAGGAGTTCTGAGTCTTTTTTGGGTCCCGTACGGGCCACCAATTGTCGCGTCCCCCTCGACCAGCAAGGATGACGCAACTCGCAAAAGCTCTTCTCCAGCAGTTTATTCAGGACCCTTGAAAACAGTCTTCCGAATGCCCGGGCAGACCCAACCCACAGGCTAAATACTAAATGAACAGCCAATCAAGTAAAGCCACGTGGTGCTATCTTAGAGGCCCACGTATGCAGAAGCAAGCCAGATCAGCAGTCTTAGCCAAATATGGACTTGTTTACCACTGAGAGCGCTCACTGTCGGGCTGGTGGAAGGCGGAAACCGGCGCCATCTTTAGGGCGCGGCACATCGCAGCTCTCTACAACTTAGTGCTATGAACTTTCCTCGTAGCACAGCTTTCAATGTATCCCATAGGTTTGGGTATGTTGTGTCTTCATTTTCGTTGGATTTTAAGAAGTCTTTGATTTCCTTCTTTATTTCTTCCCTGACCCAGTGGTCATCCAGTAAGGAGCTGTTCAATTTCCATGTGTGTGTAGGCTTTCTGTTGATTCTTTTGCTGTTGAAGACCAGCTTTATTCCGTGGTGGTCTGATAAGATACAAGGTGTTATTTCAATTTTCTTGTATCTACTGAGACTATCTTTGTGACCAATTATGTGGTGGATTTTGTAGAAGGTACCGTGGGGTGCTGAGAAAAAGGTGTATTCCTTTGTGTTTGGGTGAAACGTTCTGTAGATATCTGTTAGGTCCATTTGTTTCATGATCTCTGTTAGACTCAATATTTCTCTGTTTGTCTTCTGTCTTGATGATCTGTCCTTTGTTGTGAGTGGGGTGTTGAAGTCTCCCACTACTAATGTGTTGTGATCGACGTGCGCTTTAAGTTTTAGAAGTGTTTCTTTTACGAAAGTAGGTGCCTTTGTATTTAGGGCATAGATGTTCAGTATTGAGATTTCCTCTTGATGAATATTCCCTTTAATGAGTATATAGTGCCCTTCTTTGTCTTTCTTCATTAACTTCAGTTGGAAGTCTGTTTTGTTTGATATTAGGATGGCTACTCCAGCTTGCTTCCTGGGTCCATTTGCTTGGAAAACCTTTCCCCAGCCCTTTACTCTGAGGCAGTGTCTATCTTTTGTAGTTAGATGTGTCTCTTGTATACAGCATAAGGAAGGGTCTTGCTTGGGGATCCACTCTGTAAACCTATGTCTTTTTATTGGGGAGTTGAGTCCATTGATGTTGATGGATATTAGTGACCTGGGGTTGTTATTTCCCATTAGTTTGGTATAGGCGGTGGTGCTGTTCCTCTTTTGGTTTAGTTGCTGATGGGTTTTCTATTCCCTTTGTTTTCTTGGGTGGAGTTTTCTTCTCTGAGTTGGGATTTTCCTTCTAGGATTTTCTGTAGGGCTGGGTTTGTGGGTAGATATTGTTTAAATTTAATTTTGTCATGGAATATCTTGTTTTCTCCATCTATGTTGATAGAGAATTTTGCTGGGTAAAGTAGTCTGGCTGGGCACCTATGATCTCTTTAGACTTGTAGTATATCTGACCAGGCCCTTCTAGCTTTTATCGTTTCTGGGGAGATGTCAGGTGTAATTCTGATGGGTCTGCCATTGTATGTGACTTTACCTTTTTCTCTTACAGCTTTTAATATTCTTTCTTTGTTCTGTACATTTGGGGTTTCAATTATTATGTGGCGAGAGGAGTTTCTTTTCTGGTCTAATTTGTTTGGTGTTCTGTATGCCTCTTGGATTTTTACTGGCATCTCTTTTTTCAGGTTTGGGAAGTTTTCCTCTATGATTTTGTTGAAGATATTTCCTGGACCTTGGAGTCAGGAGTCTTCTCTTTCCTCTATACCTATAATTCTTAGGTTCCGTCTTTTCAATGAGTCCTTGATTTCTTGGATGTTGTGGGTGAGAGATTTTTTAGCCTTCTCATTTTCTTTGGATGATGTACTGATTTCTTCCACTGAATCTTCCATGCCTGAGATCCTGTCTTCCATCTCTTGCATCCTATTGTTGATACTCACATCCGTAGTTCCTGTTCTCTTCCCTTGGTTCTCCACTTCCTCTTTTAACTCTGACTGTGTTTTCTTTATTGTTTTTATTTCTATTTTCATGTCTTGTATGCTTTTGTTCGTTTTGTACATTTCCTTCTCCAGCTTGCTTGTTTTTGTATGAAAATCTTTCATGGCTTTTTCCTTTTCCTGTTCAAGCTCTGTCACCTTGGCTTGGAGCTCTTTAATGGTGTTGTTCCTTGTTTTAATTTGTAGAATTGTGGTTTCTTTGAATTCCTTCATAGATTTAAGTTCTTCTTGCAGGGACTCTATCACTTTCCATACTGTGTAATTGCCAATGTTTTCATGTGTTTCTGTTGGTGTGTGATCATCCGAATTGGATGAGCTAGGGTGGTTCTGCTTTGTTGGAGTCATAATTCCTTGATTTCTATTTTTTTTTTTGACCTTTCGCCATTGGATGCATTTAGCTGTCTGTTTTCTGTGCTTGGAACCGCAGTGGATGATTTGGTGCAGGGGACGAGTTACTTGGCTCTCTGTCCTTGCTTACAGGGGGATTTCAAGGTCACTGTGATTTTAATGGCCAGAGGCACTGTGATCTGGTGCAGCCTATTCCCAGGTTGTGAGTAATGGACCAGGATTGTTTCACTGCTCCCAATTCAGACTTCTCTATGTTGCACTCTGATTTATCAGCCTGTAATGGTTCTGATGGTAGAGGTCTGTTTGCCCAGGCACAGATTCTGTGGGCTTTGTTTGTAGTCCCGGAGGCTGACAGGGTCTGGCTCCACACCTGATATGTCTGGATTTTCTAGGATACAGCTATGGTCCCGATTTCTGGTTTCTCTCTAGTCTTCTCGCCACAGGGCTGGACCCTGTGCCTGATTTCCTTCCTGTCTGCGCTGCCACGGGTCCCGTGGGTACCCCAAGCCCCGGATCCTCCGGCTGCCTGAGTGCACCTCTTGTCCCAGCAGCTCCGCCGTGGGTGCACGGACCCCTGGTCCCACCCACGCCTGTCTCTCTCCCCAGATGACCTGCCGTGGACTGGCGGGGATTTGGCCCTGCCAGCAGTGCTCCCTCCCCAGCTGAGCTCTCGTGAGTGTGTGAGATTTGGCCCCTCCCGCCTGCTTTTGTGTTCCCCGCTTCCTGTGCTCTCTCGGAACCTCCCCCCCTCAGCTTCATGAGCGGCTGCGGACCACCCGCTGAGCCCCCTGTTTGTTCCTTGCTAATGCTTCCACTATCTCGCAACCTTTTCTAAGTGGGTATAAGTTCAACCTGATGTGTGGGGAGCCCAATAGGACAGCGATCTATGGCCAAGTGGACCCTGATTCTGCCTGCTGTAAGTTGGGAACGATCTTACCAGGCGCCTCTCCAAATGGGAGTTCCCGAATCCCCGGTTTAGTGGCCTCCGTGTCTGTGAGAGATGGGGAGAGCCTTGCCCTGGGACTTTTAACAGTCCCTTGGGAGCTGTGAGCGTTCCGGGGGGGGGGTCTAGCCCCTCTGGTTTTTGCACAGTGCCCAGTAACTCTGTGTTTTTTATGGCTCTTTTTTCCCCGCGTTCAGAATGCGTCAGTGTAGGTCGCCGCCATCTTCGCTCCGCGACCTACCCAACCCTTCTTATACTCTTCCTCTCAAGCTCCTGGCTTCTTTTCCTTGATAATTATTGCCACATTCATACATAGCAATATCTATAGACATGCTAACATCGAAGTGAAAAAATTACATATGATCCCACATAGACAAAGTATACAGACAAATAATGACTGCTGGAGAGAGAAATTCTTTTATCTTCCAGGAATTGTCCCCTTTATTGCTTATCTAATACAAAGGGATAAGTCCTGAAACTATATATATGCAAAACCCAAAACCAGATTCACCAATATTTTTTGAGTTTCAGTCACTTGATGTTCATGTGTATCCAAATGGATCTGTCCAGAATAAGACCTTGATTCTGTGATCTAGTTTTTTATATAACTTATTGATTCTACAGCTCATTGCTTGACTGATTTTTTGCTTAAATGTTTTTACTTTTTCTGGTGTCTTATCAGCTCGCTGGTGCATTGTTGCCTTATTTATTATCTTATGTTAAAATACATAAATTTAAACTTCTATAGGGGTTTTAAGCAGAAATGTAAGAAAAAAGTTTTTCTAACCTTGAAATTACAGGTAACTTACTTTAAGATTTTTCTGTTTAGAACCTTCCTTTCAAAATATAAATTCAACACTGAGTGGATGATTAGCAAATAAATTTTATCAGCATTTAGTACTTTAACCAAATAGCTAGAGGAGTAAACATTTACATTACATTACTACAAAAATGCTGTATAGAGTGTACAAAATGCTTTTAGAGTTTAAAACCAGTAAATCTATATAAATTCCAAATCAAATATTATAACAGTTTTTAATATGTTATCTATAAGTATTATAAATACATGGCAGTGACCTGTTTTATCATGGGATAGCTTCCCATTTTGATGGTGAATAAACCATGGGAGGTAGATTATATAATCAAAATTTAAGATTTTTCAGAAACCAGGAAACAGCAAACGATGAAATCAAGCCTTCCCCTGAATTCCCTTTCTGTTTTCTCATTTTACTGGAGCAATTCAGTTCACTGAGTGTCATCAAATAAAACAGAACTCAAAAGTCAGAGCAATTACAGAAGGGAAATGTTAAAGAAATTTGCATATGTCCTAAAGTAAGACTCTGCTGCTAATGTCACACTATATGCCAATATCATGTTTCAATTCCAGAGGCTGTACATCAGCAAAGAAGTATAGTGTCTAGTGTCCTGCTTGTAGAAATGAATACAGTGTTAACAATCACATCACTTCATCTGTGTTAAGCCTAGGGAATGTTTGCAATGATCTTTGAAGTCCACAGCCACCTGGGGATTTATCACTTGGATTTGAAATGACTGTTTAAAAGGTCTAGACACTAGACTTTTTAAATTAACAGTTACCATTTAAAATTTTCCTTTAGTATCATGATTAACCCTGAAATCTGAGTTCTATTACAGTTCTCCACATGGGCTCCTATTAAACGAGTTCCTTGTATGTGCCTAAATGTAAGCATGTGTGTACAATAAACAGTAAATTGCTCCCAGCAGCAGTGAACAGGTGGTAAGAAATTCAAGAGATAGGGCTATTGGGACATTAGACTTTAATGGAACTTCAATGACAATTGTAATTTAAATTATCAAGGAAAGTAAAGGAGAGTACTTAGCCTCTTTCCTAGTCTCAGGATTGATTATAAGTAGTGATATCATTCAGACATACTGATTTTTCCATGATTGCAATATTTTGTGTTAGATAATGCACTCATTTCTATTTCTAGCTCTAAGCATGGTATTTCTGTATTTCTTTTAGATTACATTGTGGAATACAGATATATAACCTATTATCCAGATACCACTCTTGAATCTTATAAATTATCAATTTAATGTGTCACACAAATAAGATATAGAATTTTCATTACCTTTAAACTTTCCAGACCAACAATTATAAAATATACTTTTGAATATTATATCTTATTTTAATATATAGGGTTCATTTATTAATCATTTTATTTTATTTTTTAATATTTATTTATTACTTCAGGTTACATCTCCATCACAGTGTCCTCTTTCCACCTCTCCCAGTCCCACTCTCCCACCCTCTACCCCCTATCCCTTCCATCCCACTCTTCTGGAGTGGAGTGTCCCTATTATTCATTTTATATACCATAGAATATATTGATATATTAAGTCAATTGATTCTATTGCCAACTTTAATTATAAAGCAAATATCTCTTTTCAATTAGTTATATTGAGCAGATATACCAAAAAGTAGTATCATTATCACTTTTGTATTTGATATATTAGAAGTTGAACATTTACAATAATTAAAAAAAAAACTTAACCCTGACAAAAGATCAGTGTGAAATAGGATCTCATAGGCTATTATATCCTAACTCCTATTACTGAAAAGTATTGGATATGGCACCATTAGATTAAATTATGAAATTATAAAAAACAAACTCCAAGTTCAGAACCTGCTGGTTACTTTCTTCTACAGAGAACTGTAATACTTAGATACTCAAAAGGCCTGAATACCTACACCACTGGGTGTTATAATCTATAATGTGGAACAGATTCTATGAACTTTAGAGAATATGCTTTATGGTGTAATGATCAGCATAATAGTATAAATTTGTTCTACCTCTTTTTCACACTAGTATTCCTCTCACCTTTCTAAAAAGCTCTGTAAAGGCAGTACTACGATCTCTACTTTTTTCCATTATTGTTCTTGTTTATAAACCCCAAACAACCAATTTCTATAACTAATCTGTGTTTTCTCTTGAATTTACTAGAAAGATTTTGAAGTCATGAGGGAGATCTTCCATGGGAAAAAGTGTCTTCAATTTAGCTAATCAATCCAAAAAAAAGTGACAAAGAAAGCTTTCAAATATTGGTATTTAGTAGTGAGTCCTCAAATCCTTTTAACATGTGTTCTCCAAAAATTATGAAAAAAAGATATTAAATCTACTGGGGCCTGGATTTAGGCACAGAAGCAATAAAGAAAACTGATGAAGAACATTGATAAAATAAGAAAATCAATTTTCATAAAACAGAAAAGTCAGACATTCTAATATAAATGAAAATTTACCATCCAAAATACTTGAACGCCAAAGTTACTAGTGCAAAAATGAACAGGCTGAAGAGACAATTCAGGAGCTATAATCACTTGTAGTGAAAGCATCATGACCTGACTCTCCAGGAGGAAGGAGAAAATGAACTCTGAAAAGTTTCCCTCTGTCATTCATATGTGGGCTGTTTCACACACATTTTCACAGGCCCACATCATTGAAAAAACTATAACAAATAAATCAACAAATAATTTTAAAGCTGTATACCAACAGGAAAATAGTACAATTAAATATGATGAATAATAAAATATAACTATGAATGTGATATATTATTCAATTAGGAGAATACAGCATTTAAAAAAATTATTCATAATATGTATTAACACTAAACGCTTAAATTCACTTATATCAATATATATAAACTATGTTAGTACTATAAGAAAATACAGGAAAAAATTTCACTAACTTTATGGCTTTATTAGCAGTAAGTAGCTAAATTTTGCAAACACTATTTTTATTTCATACCTTGGGAATGAGATGAGAACTGTAAGCTTTACTAATGCATAGCTTGGGCTGAGCCCAGAGTATTTTTATCTAATTATCCCTAGGCATAGGCCCAGAAGCTTCTAGCTTCCATACAACCACATCTTCTGCAACAAATTGCCTGCACTGAACTTAACCAATCTGCATTGTGCTGATTGCATGCCCTTTACTGCAATCCTGTACTGTACTCTACTCCCTTGTAGTATACTGCCCCCTAGCTGCTGTTAAGTAGCCTCTTTCTTGTGAGAGTTGTACATAATATATATATCCTGACTCATTCTGTCATCTCTTTCTCTGATTTGTTGCTATGTCTGCCCCATTACTAGATGAACTAGAACATTTATATAATTTATATTATTAATCTGTGTTTCTTTATTTCCACTTATTAAACATTGTTAGCATTCTTTGTATGGAGGTCCTATTGCAATTAATAAATACAACTTTTGTTTGCTTTATAAAGTGTTTATCCCACTAAATTTCTCCAGGAAAAATTTTGACCTATGCTCTTACTTGACAGAGATATCATTTTGTGTATTTAAAACAACATTTTACTCTCTTGGCTGTCATAGTCATTGGTAAGAAAACTTCACATATTATTATGAGAACTTCTATTTTTGTACCACATTTCTCTTATTTCTATAAATAGTTTCACAATTGACTCACTCTTTTCAAGAACATTTGTGATTTTCATGTTTTTGTGTCATCTCATTTCAGTAGCTTGGCTCCACCTCTTTCTTCCTAAATTTGAGAAGGTTTTATCCATCATTTAATTAAATATGGAAGCTGACTCTCTTTTCCTTCAGTGATATTTACAGTGTGTGTATGTTGTTTCACTTAGTTGTAAGTTCTGAAGAGTATCCTGCATGTCCCTTAATAATACCTCTATTTGCTCCTTCAAACAATTTCCATGGACCTAAGTTTTTAAGGCAAGGTTTTATTTTACTTTATCTAAAGTAATGTCATGGCTTATCTTTTTTTTAATTTTTATTAAATACTTTTTTTTTCTTCAAGTTACATCTCAGTAACAAACCCCTCCCTATTCCCCCTTCCTAACCCGCCCTTCCACACTCTTCCCCCCAGAAGTTTCCCCTTTCAGTCCAACAGATGGTTCCTTCTCTTATAACAGTAAGTATTATACAAAACAATAGATATAAATATGCCACATTTATGAGAATAAATTGGCCCAGTATACCTTCCCAATGTCCAGTTTATACATATTTGGCCCCTGACTTTAACATTCTACTATCTAACCAACTCCATGAGTTTAAAGGTCTATATGTGACTCAACATTCATACTATCTTGCAACACACTTTTAAGCGTATCTTCTTAGATCTATAACACCCTCTTGATTCCTAAACAGTTCAAAATTTAACTATGAGACTCTAGCTGTCTATTCTTCAACCACCTCAGAGACCTGAGAGGGATAAATATATCTGCTTATATAGGAAGTGCAGGGCCTGCAGCTTCCAAAACTAAGAAAGAACATACCAATGACTGCCTGAACAGTTCCCATTTTCTCTCCATACATTCCAGCATCAATCTTCAGGCTTTGGGTCCTGTTTCTCTGACAGACATTTGTTGTAGAGCAGGGATTATGAAGGACTTACCTCCCCTGTCTTGGCAGAGTTAGGCTGTTGACTTCCCTGCTACCAAGTTTTGTCCTTTTTGGACAGCAGTCTGTCTGCAGTTGGTGCAAGGGGTTTTTTCATGCCAAGAGAAAGGCTTGCCACTAATTCAACCATCTTACAGTGGAGGTTCTTCGATGCTTATCTTCTACTTGGAGTAGAATAGGGGGTGCTGTCAGGCGCTGATATGTCTCGATATCAAAAAAAAATCTTGATTTAAGATAACATCTTTGAATGCCATATTCTGCAGATCTCTAGGGGCTTTTGAAGATGCCCTAACCAT
>CAJQZJ010029992.1:0-17713 GCA_907164525.1 Lophiomys imhausi | reverse complement strand
AAATTTTCTTTCTCCATTGGGTCTTTGTGAGATTTAGGTATCAGGGTGACTGTGGCCTCATAGAATGAGTTTTTCAGTGTTCCTTCTGTTTCTATGTTGTGGAAGAATTTGAAGTATATTGGTGTTAGCCCTTCTTTAAATGTCTGGTAGAATTCTGTGCTGAAATCATCTGACCCTGGGCTTTTTTTGGTTGGAAGACTTCTAATGATTTCTTCTGTTTCCTTAAGGGTTATAGGACTGTTTAATTTGTTTACTTATTCTTGATTTAACCTTGGTAGGTGGAATATATCAAGAAAATTTTCTATATAAGGACATTCCACATTGGAGGAGTGGGATGGGTGGGAGAGGGAGGAGAGGGTGGGAGGATGGACCTGGGAGGGGTGGAAGGAGGGCACTGTGATGGAGATGTAACTTGAAGTAATAAATAAAGAAAGGAAAAAAAAGCAAATTGTCCATTTTATTTAGATTTTCCAATTTTGTGGAGTACAAGATTTGAAGTAGGATGTAATGATTCTTTGGATTTCCTCTATGTTTGTTGTTATTTCCCTCGTTTCATTTCTGATTTTGTTGATTTGGGTATTTTCCATCTGCCTTTTAGTTAGTTTGGCTAAGGGTTTGTCTATTTTGTTGATTTTCTCAAGAACCAACTCTTGGTTTTGTCGATTCTTTGTATTGTTCTTTTTGTTTCTAAGTTATTGATTTTAGCCCTGAGTTTGATAATTTCCTCTCATCTGCTCCTCTTGGGAGTGTTTGCTTGTTTTTTGTTCTAGCTCTTTCAGGCGTGCTTTTAGGTAGTTAGTATGGGAATTATCCAATTTCATTTTGAAGGCACTTAGTGCTATAAACTTTCCTTTTAGCATTGCTTTCAATGTGTCCCATAAGTTTGGGTATGTTGTGCCTTAATTTTCACAGAGTTCTAAGAAGACTTTAATCTCTTTTTTGATTTCTTTCCTGACCCAGAGGTCATTGAGTAGAGAGTTGTTGAGTTTCCATGTGTTTTCAGGCTTTCTGTTGTTTTTGTTACTGTTGAAGTCTAGTTTTATTCCATGATGGTCAGATAAATTACAAGGGTGATTTCAATTTTCCTGTATCTGGTGAGGCTTGCTTTATGACCGACTTTATGAGTGATTTTGGAGAAGTTTCCATGAGGTGCCGAGAAAAAAGTATATTCTTTTGTTTTTGGGTAAAATGTTCTGTAGATATCAGTTAGGTCCATTTGATTCATAACATCTGTGAGGTTTATTATTTCTCTGTTTTTTTCTGCATCATTGATCTGTCCAGCTGTGAGAGTGGTGTGTTGAAGTCTCCTCCTATTAATGTATGAGGTTCAGTGTGTGATTTGAGCTTTAGTAGTGTTTCTTTAACAAATATGGGTGGTCTTACATTTGGGGCATAGATGTTCAGTGTGGAGATGTCATCTTGGTGAATTTTATCTTTGATGAGTATGAAGTGTCCTTCCCCATCTCTTTTGATTAATGTTGGTTGAAAGTCTAATTTGTTGGATACTAGAATGACTACTCCAGCTTGCTTCTTGGGACCATTTGCTTGGTATATCTTTTTCTAACCCTTTCCTTGGAGATAATGCCTATCCTTTTTGCTGACCTGTGTTTCTTGTAAGCAACAGAATGTGGGATTCTGTTTTCACATCCATTCTGCTAGCCTGTGTCTTTTTATTGGGGAATTGAGTCCATTGATATTGAGCGATATTAATGACCAGTGAATGTTACTTCTTGCCATTTTGATGTTGATGTAAATAGTGTGTGAGTGAGCTTCTCTTCTTTTGTTTTTGCTGCAAGCATGCTATTTGCTTCCTGTGCTTTCTTGTGTGTAGTTAACCTCTTTGGGTTGGAGTTTTCCTTCCAACATCTTCTGTAGAGCTGGATTTGTGTATAGATATTGTTTGAATTTATCTTTGTCATGGAATATCTTGTTTTCTCAATCTATGACTGACAATTTTGCAGGGAATAGTAGTCTGGCCTGGCATTTGTGGTTTTTTATGGTCTGCAAGACATCTCTCCTGGCCCTTCTGGCTTTTAGAGTTTGTGATGAAAAGTCAGGTGTGATTCTGATAGGTTTGCCATTATATGTTACTTTGCCCTTTTCCCTAGCAGTTTTTAATATTCTTTCTTTGTTCTGTACATTTAGTGTTTTGATTATTATGTGGAAGCAGGATTTTCTTTTCTGGTCTAATGTATTTGGAGTTCTGTAAGCTTCTTGTACAATTATAGGCATCTCTTTCTTTAGGTTTGGGAAATTCTCTTCCATGATTGTTTTTTTTTTTTGGTTTTTTGAGACAGGGTTTCTCTGTGTAACAGCCTTGGCTGTCCTGGACTTGCTTTGTAGACCAGGCTGACCTTGAACTCACAGAGATCCCCCTGTCTCTGCCTCCTGAGTGCTGGGATTAAAAGTGTGCGCCACCATGACCAACTTCTCTTCAATGATTTTGTTGAAGATATTTCCTGGTCCTTGGATCTGGGAATCTTCTCTTTCTTCTATTCTTATTATTCTGAGATTTTGTCTTTTCATAGTGCCCTTCATTTCCTGACAGTTTTGTGTCAGGACTTTTTTGTATTTTACATTTTCTTTGACAGATGTATCAATTTCTTCAATTTTATTCTCTGTGCCCTAAATTCTTTCTTCCATGTCTTGTATTCTGTTGGTGATACTTGTGTCTGTAGTTCCTTTTCTTTTCCTAAGGTTTTCCAGTTCCATGGATATCTCAGCTTGTATTTTCTTTATTGCTTCAACTTTCCCTTTCAGGTCTTTCATCCTTTAAGAGCTTTATTCATTTACATCACCTCTTTTGCAGTATTTTGTTGTTGCTCTCTGAGGTATTTGATTTCCTCCTTTAAACCTCCTAGTATAAGCATTAGATTAAGGTCATTTTCCTTGGTTTCGATCATGTTAAGGTTTCCAGTGTTTTCTGTTGCAATATAGATAGGTTCTGGAGATGTCATATTGCTTTGGTGTTTTTTTGACCTTGTTCTTACATTGTTCTTTAGTCATCTGGTTGACCCTAGTGTTGTCTGATTGTTTTCGATGCCGGTTGGCTTTGGTGCCTGTTCTGGGGACTGGGTGATCCTGAGATCCTGGTGTCCACCTCCAAATGGAGGGTAGATTCCTGTAAGAGATTCATTCTCGGAGAGTGACTGCTGATCACCTCAACTGGTTGTGATCCAATTGGACCTCTATACAGGGGATTGGAGTGGGGAGGGGGCTATCCTTAGAGGACCCGAGAGCTGGTGAGTCAGAAGAGATTTTGTCTTTTCATAGTGCCCTTGATTTCCTGACAGTTTTGTGGACTTTTTTGTATTTTACATTTTCTTTGACAGATGAAAGGCAAGTGGAGCTATGGTTGAGCCTGTGTTCTCCCCTCACTGACAGTCATTCTGGTTCAGCTGCTAGTTTGACCATACAGGTAGGGAGCTCCACCCAAGTGGCGTGCCTGTTGCTGACTGCCTCAATAGCGTGGATGCTTGGGTGAGTGACCCATCCCAATGTTTGTGGAGAACACACTGTTGCTGCCTCTGTTTACAGTATGTCTCAGCTTCTGATTGCTTTGTTAAAGCTGGGTTTGGAGTCTTCCAATCAGCTACAGTGAACACTGTGCAGCCATGTTGGGAACTCTGGAAAGAAAATCTTACCTTTGTTCTTGTGGTCTGGCTGCTTTTCCCGGTTGGGTGTACAGGTCCATGTGGAGGCTGGATATCAGGCAGACAGGTGGGGCCAATGAACTGTGGCTGGAGCCATGGGTTGGATCCACTCCTGGGCTAGATCTGTTCTGGCAGGCACTCCTCTCCAGATGGGTGACTTATATGGCTGATCTCTGGGTGGTTTTCCTGGGAACTGCATGAGCTGTTTTGTGTGGTGACCAGTCTATGTTTGCTGTGGAAATTCAGATGCTGTCTGTGTTTTACAATTGGCTGCAGGACCTCACATTCACTCCACAGTGACTAATGTCATTCACCTACTACTCAGATACAATGCTGTATGGACGGTGCCATCTTGGATCCCCTTGGAATGTCTGTTTAACCATGAATTTCAAATTAGCCATTGGATTCTTGTGGGGGGTTACTGTTGAGTACACAACCAAAAACAATTTGTATCCCTTTCTAAAAATCCATCAGTAGCCCTCTGTTCAGCATGGAGGAATAATGCCCCCTAAGCCTATCTATCCCTGGTCCACCATTGACTGTTGACAAGAACAATCTTGTGTAATCCCAGGATAAGCAACATAAGTTGCTTGGAGATCATATTTGCAAAACCCAAAGTGATGCCTAAAAGATCAAATTGGCAGCTGTTTTCCTCATCTTTATAATTTTCTACACTTTCTGTTTCCACTTCTGTGATGTTCCCTGAGGACTTTTGTTTGTGGAACAAACCCTATGTTTAGGGCTGACCACTCACTTTTTGTTTTGTCTAACTGGCTTGAGCACCCACTTATTCACTCCCCTTCACTTCTGCCACTCCACCAGCACTCTGTAGAGGTTCATATAATGGAACTTCAATGATTCCTTCCAGGGAGTCCTAAACTACAATGCATTGACCTTCCTCAGAGGCTTTCTCACACTCTAGAGCAACATTTGAAAATATTGGAACAGAGTCAAATTAATGATGCACATGCAAGGTGAACAATGCCTTGGAGAACTCTGAGAGAATTTTCAATTTCCAGTAAAAAAGGCAGAGTGACTTTAACCTCGAATGGATTTCCCCTTGGATTATTCTTGAACATGATTTAATGTCTCCTGTGACAAACATTTACATTAAATTTATAAGACATGTTGGATGTCAGACATAGCTATATAACCCAATATAATCATTTTATTCTGAATCTGGATATGATCTTCTGCTTGACGTTTGTGCTTCAGTAGGTGTAATCTATAATGTGTGTCGTAGAAGTTAAGTCTTTATAGTGAAATTATTAGGCAGTTCAGGTTAGCATCTGGCAGCACATAAGAAGGAGCTTAGCATCCCTTTGATTTGCTGATATGAACAATAAGCCAGTTGTGGCAAGACAATATGTCTTGTTGAAGGGGAATGGCTAAGAAACTGTGCAAGCCATGCTGATGATGTCAGTTATCATGAGAAGCAACAGGACTGTTGGACATCATGAGAAATCTCGTGGACCCTTGAGACTGCCAAGTATCATGAGATAATTCGATATATAAGATGAGAATTCCACGAGGTCTCGCTCTTTCTCCTGCCCTCACTGATGGAAAAGTCATCCTGAGTAAGTGCATAAGTACACAGCCAGGTATGCCATTAACAGGATTTAGACTGTTATAGCCTAAAGCAAAGGCATGGCATAAAACTGACTGAGAGAGAGAGAGAGAGAGAGAGAGAGAGAGAGAGAAAGAGAGTTCTTTAAAGGCATCTATCTGTCTTGGGGCCCAGGGTGCAAGAAAAGTGAGTGAGGCAAGCAGAGTTTGGAAGCCACTTGGAGAGGCCTTTGGCTGGGCATTCATTGTTTGTTAATAAATGCTTAATAACTGGGCAATGCGAAATAGAGTCATTCCCCAAGATTGGAAGGGACTGGTATCATTTGTATCTAGCAGGTAGCCAGCAATTACAATGGTTGTCATGGTGGAGACATGAAGCCAAAAATTTTTAGAAAAACAAAATATGGCAAGGGGAATAAATATCACAACTGATCAAATGCTTGAGGGGGATGGTATGCTGACTTAAGGGAACAAATTCATATGTATAACATTGCAATTGAACAATGACATATTATAGCTTTAAGAGTCTGGGATAAAGTTGCAGAAAAAGGAAAAAGATGTATTTCATATATTAAGATCATACAAGGTCCTGGAGAAAACTTTACTGACTTTTTACAGAGGTTGACATCGGCTGTGGAGAGAGATGTACCAAACCCTGATGTCAGACAAGAGTTAATAAATACCTTGGTGTTTGAAAATTCCAATGCTGAATGTCAAAGAATAATTAGAACATTAAAAGTTTGAGGAGCCCCAACAGATGAGTAGATAAGAGAAATAACTGATATTAGTCCTCAAGTGTATCAGGCTAATATCATAGGGCAAGTCATTGCTATGGGTTTTAACTGATGCTTTAAATGTGGTGAATTTGGTCATTTCCAAAAAGATTGTACGACTACAATTTCCATAGCTCCAACTGATTTCAGAGCTAAAAATGACAGGTGTCTTGATTCTATAGAACATGGTCATATTAGGGATCGAATGGTTTTTCATAACAATGGAAGGTCAAGGCCTGCAGGATTTTGTAGTCATTGTGGTAAAGGTAAACACTGGTCCTGGGATTATAGATCCAAAAAGGATGTCAGAGGTAACCCCTTGCGGGGAAACGAGGGGAGGAGCCTACTGGTTCAATGCCCCATATCAAAAAATATGAAGTGTCATCTATTAGTCAGTCAGAGCGAGATAAGCAATCAGAAAGAACAAAATTAACTATTGTTTTGCAATATTGATCTTTTGCATGGTACTGAAGGCACTGCAGGTTTAGATTTGGCCACACATGAATCTATTACATTATCTAAAACAAATGAATGTCATATGTTAACCAGTAGTGTTTATGGTCCCTTACCACCAGGGACAATAGGATTAATCTTTGGAAAAAAATGGGTTAACTTCTCAAGGACTTTTTGAGGATCCAGGTGTTATAGAATTGGAGAGTGTGAAAAAGAAATTAAAGTTATGGTATCTGTGTGGAAAGAGATGAAAATTAATGCAGGGGATAAAATTGCTCAGCTGCTTGTTGTTTCCTTACACTAAGGGCAAGTCTGTTCCAATAGAAAAACAGGAGCATTTGGGAGTACTGGAAAGGTGTATTTTGGCAAACAATAGTGAATGATCAGAGACCAAAATGAAAAGTACAAATGAATGATATTGAAATAGAAGGATTGCTTGACACAGGAGCTGATGTCACTGTCCTCTCATAGGAGTCTTGGAATCCAAAATGGCTGCTTCAAAAGGTTCCTACACATTTTATAGGAATTGGTAAATTATCACATTTTAAGCAAAGTGTACATTGGATTAAATGTGTTGGACTAGAAGGGCAAACAGCAAAATTAAGATGTTATGTGGCTGATATACTCATACATTTATGGGAAAGGGATCTTTTACAACAATGGGGTACTCAAATTAGTATTCCTGCACTTCCAGAGATAACAAATGATGACATTATGGATGCTTCTGGGAAGGATATTGATATGAGTACTCAAGAACAATTGTAAGCTATGTCTAGTGTTCAAATACAGGACACCCCAGGTATTGAGTTTCCAAATATATACTAGGGGCCAGTGCTGAAATTCCAACACCCCTACACTTGAAATGGCTGTCCAATAAACTTGTGTGGCAAGAGCAGTGGCCCATAACAAAAGAAAAATTACAAGCAGTAGAACAATTAGTACAGGAACATCTGGAGGAGGCTCATCATATATTAAGTCTACCAGCCTATGGAATTCTCATGTGTTTGTGGCTAAAAAAGAAATCAGGTAAATGCAGAATGGTAACAGATTTAGGAGATGTGAATAGAATAATTCAACCAGTGGGTTCTTTTCAGCCTGGTATACCATTACCTTTACAACCAAAGTCATGGCCTATAATAGCAATTGATTTAAAAGATTGTTTTTTCACAATTCCATTGCATAAAAATGATAGGGAAAGATTTGCTTTCTCTGGACCTACTTTTAATAACAGTAGACTAATCAAGAAGTATCATTGGAATGTGCTTCCACAAGGAATGTTGAATAGTCCAACTCTATGTCAATATTTTGTACAATAACCATTAGAAATAATTCATAAGCAATTTCCTCAATCTATTATTTATCATTATATGGGTGATATTTTGTCGGCTGATTCTGATGCAGGTACTTTAGAGAACTTATTTAAGGAAACAGAAAATTCTGTCATTTTGGCAGTTGCAAATTGCTCCTGAAAAAATACAAAAGAGGAGATTCAATTAGCTATTTGGGTTATAAAATAAGTCAACAAAGAATTAGACCACAAAAAGTATAGCTCCATAGAGACCAATAGAAAACTCTTAATGATTTTCAAAAATTAATAGAAGATCTAAATTGGCTGAGACCTACAGTTGGATTAAGTAGTTATGAGTTAGGTAATTTGTTTCAAACATTACAAGGGGATTCAGATCTAAACAGTCCAAGATGTTTAACTGCTGAGGCAGAAAAGGAGTTAATTTTGGTAGAGCAAAGATTGCAAGATTCATATATAGATTGAATTGATCCTAAACTTGATTCTATTTTGGTTATTTTACCACCAACTCATTCTCCTACAGGTCTCATTATGCAATAGAAAGATAGTATTATGGGATGAATTTTCTTACCACATAAACAAAGTAAATAACTAAAGACATACATAGAAAAGATAACTGAATTAATTGTAAAAGGTAAAATAAGACTACATCAATTGTTAGGAATGGGCCTAGTCAAAATAGTAGTGCCTCTTACTACTGCTGAGATTATGTCATTGTGGTAATCAATGAAGACTTGCAAAGAGCTTGCTTGCAGTAACTACTTGGGAGAAATTAATAACAAATTTCCATAAAGCAAAGGTATACAATTTATAAAAAGAACTAATTGGTTTCTTCCCCATATTGTAAAGGGAACACCAATTCCTAATGCATCAACTTTCTATACTGATGCAAATAAATAGGGAATGGCAGGTTATAAGACAGATAAAATCAGCAGGGTAATCAAAAGCCCATATACCTCAGTTCAAAAAGCAGAATTGTATGCAATCCTTATGGTGTTATTAGATTTTCCTGAGTTTCTTAACATAATTACCGATTCTCTATATGCAGAAAGGATTGTGTTAAATATAGAAACTGCTGAATTTATTCCTGATAACTCAGAATTAACCTTATTATTTGTACAATTGCAAAATATCATCAGAAGTAGAGACAATCCATTATATGTTACTCATATTCGGTCTCATACAGGTTTGCCAGGTCCATTGGCACAAGGTAATGAGGAGATTGACCAATTACTAATAGAAAATGTGTTAGAAGCCTCAAAATCTCATGAGAAACATCGTGTTATCAGCTCAGGTTTAAAGAGAAAATTCTCTATCACTTGGCATCAAGCCAAAGAAATAATTAAAAAGATGTCATACGTGTTCTTTCTAAAACCAAACTGAATTACCTGCTGATAGTAACACTAGAAGTATTAAAAAGAATGAAATTTGACAAATGGATGTGTTTCATTTTGCAGAGTTTGGAAAACAAAGGTACGTACATCATACCATTGATACATACTTAGGGTTTCAATGGGCAACTGCTTTAAGTTCTGAAAAAGCTGATTGTGTTATTACACATTTAGTAGAAATAGTTGCATTTATGGGTATACCTGCAAAACTAAGACTGCTAATGCTACTGCATATGTATCTAATAAAATGAAGCAATTACTTGCATATTATAATATAAAGCATGTGACGAGTGGCCAGCTTTCAAGCCTTGGGAGCGGCAAGGCTATTGGAGCTGAACTGCAGATTTACCCCCTACAGGAACCAACCCTGGGCAAACTGTGAGATATTTGAAACTGTCCTATATCGAACTTTTGACCTAGTAAGGGCACTTCCGGCAGGGAATCAGAGCTTACTTGTGCACAGCTCCACCACCTGAATTAATTAGGTCCCCACCTGGGAGATGGGACTGAATGACTCACCTTATAGGGGTGGAGTAAGGCAACTCCTACACCACAGTGCCCCCTTTGGACCCAAGCTAGAAGACAGCAAAAAAAAAAAACAAAAAACAAAAAAAAAAACAAAAAAACAGCGAAATGTCTCCAACAAAAGAAAGCAACGCTATTCCGTCCAGCCCGAACCACCTCACCACAACTGAAACACATGAAAACGATGACAATTCTACATTATGGAAAGTGATAAAGTCCCTTTAAGAAGAACTTAAAACTATGAAGGAATTCAAAGAAGCCACAATTCTACAGGTCAAAACAACGAATAACATCAATAAAGAGCTCCAAGCAAAGGTGACCCAGCTTGAACAGGAAAAGGATAAAGTAATGAAAGATCTCGAGACAAAAACAAGCAAACTGGAGAAGGAAATGTACAAAACGAACACTACCATTCAAGACATGAAAATAGAAATGGAAACAATAAAGAAAACACAGTCAGAGTTAAAAGAGGAAATGGAGAATCAAGAGAAGAGAACAGGAACTACGGATGTGAGTATGAAAAATAGAATGCAAGAGATGGAAGATAGGATCTCAGGCATGGAAGATTCGATTGAAGAAATCAGTACAACATCCAAAGAAAATGAGAAAGCTAAAAAATCTCTCACCCACAACATCCAAGAAATCAAGGACTCAATGAAAAGACAGAACCTAAGAATTATAGGCATACAGGAAAGAGAAGACTCCCGACTCCATGGTCCAGGAAATATCTTTAACAAAACCATAGAAGAAAACTTCCCAAACCTAAAGAAAGAAATGCCAGTAAAAATCCAAGAGGCTTACAGAACACCAAACAGATTAGATCAGAAAAGAAACTCCTTTCGCCAAATAATAGAAACTCCAAATGTAGAGAACAAAGAAAGGATATTAAAAGATGTAAGAGAAAAAGGCCAAGTCACATACAATGGCAGACCCATCAGAATCACACCTGACTTCTCCTCAGAAACTTTAAAAGCAAGAAGGGCCTGGACGGATGTCCTACAAGCCCTGAGAGAACAGAGGTGCCCAGCCAGACTACTATACCCAGCAAAACTCTCTATCAACATAGGAGAACAAAATATTCCATGACAAAATCAAATTCAAACAATATCTCCTCACAAACCTAGCCCTACAGAAGATCCTAGAAGGAAAATTCCAACCCAGAGAAGATAACTACACCCAAGAAAACAGAGGAAATAGAAACCTCCACAGCAACTAAACAAAAGAGAAACACAAGGCAGCCAGCTATACGAAAATAATGGGAAATAACAACCCCTGGCCACTAATATCCATCAACATCAATGGACTCAACTCGCCAATAAAAAGACAAAGACTTACAGACTGGATCCGTAAACAAGACCCATCTTTTTGCTGTATACAAGAAACACATCTCACTATTGAAGATAAACACTACCTCAGAATAAAGGGCTGGGAAAAGGTCTTCTAAGCAAATGGACCCAGGAAACAAGCTGGAGTAGCCACCCTAATATCAAACAAAATAGACTTCCAATTGAAGTTAATAAAAGAAGACAGAGAAGGGCATTACATACTAATTAAAGGAAATATACACCAAGAGGTCATCTCAATATTGAACATCTATGCCCCAAATGCGAAGGCAAACGCTTCTAAAACTTAAATCGCACATCGGTCCAAATACTTTAACAGTGGGAGACTTCAACACCCCACTCACAACTATGGACAGATCATCAAGACAGAAGCCAAACAGAGAAATAATGAGTCTAACAGAGATCATGAACCAAATGGACCTAACAGATATCTACAGAACGTTTCACCCAAACACAAAAGAATACACCTTCTTCTCAGCACCTCATGGAACCTTCTCCAAAATCGACCATATAGTTGGACACAAAGATAGCCTCAACAGATACAAGAAAATTGAAATTTTCAATTTATTGAAAATTTATTCCATGGTGGTATCTTATCAGACCACCATGGAATAAAGCTGGACTTCAATAGCAAAAGAATCAACAGAAAGTCTACACTCACATGGAAATTGAACAACTCTTTACTAGAGGACCACTGGATCAGGGAAGAAATAAGGAAATCAAAGACTTCTTAAAATCCAACGAAAATGAAGACACAACATACCCAAACCTATGGGACACAATGAAAGCTGTGCTACGAGGAAAGTTCATAGCACTAAGTGCCTTCAAAAAGAAAATTGTGACAGCTCATATTAGTGAATTAACAGCTAAACTGGGTGAATTGGAAAAAAAAGAAGCAAACACTCCCAAGTGGAGCAGAAGGCAGGAGATCATCAAACTTAGGGCTGAAATCAACAACTTAGAAACAAAAAGAACTATACAAAGAATCAATGAAACCAAGAGTTGGTTCTTCGAGAAAATTAACAAAATAGACAGACCCTTAGCCAAATTACCTAAAAGACAGAGAGAGAAAACACAAATCAACATAATCAGAAATGAAAAGGGTGAAATAACAACAGACATTGAGGAAATCCAGAGAATATTTGGATCCTACTTTAAAAATCTATACTCCACCAAATTTGAAAACTTAAGTGAAATGGACAATTTTCTTGATAGATTCCATCTACCGAAGCTAAATCAAGATCAGATAAACAGATTAAATAGCCCTATAACCCCTAAGGAAATAGAAACAGTCATTAAAAATCTCCCAACCAAAAAAAGCCCAGGGCCATATGGCTTCAGCACGGAATTCTACCGGACCTTCAAAGAGGAGCTAACACCAATACTTTTCAAACTCTTTCACCAAATAGAATCTGAAAGAACATTGCCAAACTCATTCTACGAGGCCACAATCACCCTGATTCCTAAACCACACAAATACCCAACAAAGAAAGAGAACTTCAGACCAATCTCCCTCTTGAACATAGATGCAAAAATACTTAATAAAATACTAGCAAACCGAATTCAGGAACACATCAAAAGTATCATACACCATGATCAAGTAGGCTTCATCTCATGGATGCAGGGATGGTTCAACATACGAAAATCTATCAATCTCATTCACCATATAAACAAGATGAAAGAAAAAAACCACATGATCTCGCTTGATGCAGAAAAAGCATTTGACAAAATCCAACACCTCTTCATGCTAAAAGTTCTGTAGGGAAAGGGCATACAAGGGCCGTACCTAGAAATAATAAAGGCAATATACAGCAGGCCAGTGGCCAACATCAAAATAAATGGAGAGAAACTTGAAGCATTTCCTCTAAACTCAGGGACAAGACAAGGATGCCCACTTTCACCATATCTCTTCAATATAGTATTTGAAGTTCTTGCTAGAGCAATAAGACAACTAAAGGAGATCAAGGGGATAAACATCGGAAACGAAGAAGTCAAATTATCCCTATTTGCAGATGATATGATAGTATACATAAGCGACCCCAAAAATTCCACCAGAGAACTCTTACAGCTGATAAACATCTTCAGCAAAGTGGCTGGATACAAAATTAATTCAAAAAAACCAGAAGCCCTTCTTTATACAACAAACAAATGGACTGAGAAAGAAATAAGGGAAACAACCCCCTTCACAATAGCCACAGACAATATAAAATAAATGGGGATAACTCTAACCAAGCAAGTAAAGGACCTGTACAACAAGAACTTCAAGACCTTGAAGAAAAAATGGAAGAGGCCTTTAGAAGATGGAAAGATCTCCCATGCTCATGGATAGGTAGGATCAACATAATAAAAATGGCTATCCTACCAAAAGCAATATGTAGATTCAATGCAATTCCTATCAAAATACCAACACAATTTTTTATAGACTTGGAAAGGTCTAGTCTCAATTTCATATGGAACAACAAAAAGCCCAGAATAGCTAAATCAATCCTGTACAATAAAAAAACATCTGGAGGTATTACCATACTAGATTTCAAGCTGTACTACAGCGCAATAGTTGTAAAAACAGCATGGTATTGGTATAGAAACAGACCAGTAGATCAATGGAATCGAATTGTAGATCCAGAAATAGACCCACACACTTATGGCCACCTAATTTTTGACAAAGAAACCAAAACGGCACAATGGAAGGACAGCATCTTCAACAAATGGTGCTGGTCCAACTGGATGTCCATTTGTAAAAGAATGAAGTTAGACCCATACTTATCACCTTGTACAAAACTTAAGTCCAAGTGGATCAAAGACCTTAACATAAGGCCAGTCACACTAAATCTACTAGAAGATAAAATGGGAGAAACCCTCGTACTAATTGGCACAGGCAACAACTTCCTGAACAGAACACCAACAGCTCAGGACTTGAGATCAACAATCAATAAATGGGACCTCATGAAACTGAAAAGCTTCTGTAAGGCAAAGGATACTGTCATTCGAACAAAATGGCAGCATACAGACTGGGAGAAAATCTTCCCCAACTCCATATCTGACAGAGGGCTAATATCCAAAATCTACAAAGAACTCAAGAAATTAAATGCCAAGAAACCAAGTAATCCAATCAAAAAATGGGGGACAGAACTAAATAGAGAATTCACAAAGGAGGAATCCCTAATGGCTGAGAGACACTTGAAGAAATGCTCAACATCCTTAATCATCAGAGAAATGCAACTCAAGATGACTCTGAGATTCCATCTCACACCTGTCAGAATGGCTAGGATCAAAAACTCAAATGACAGCACATGCTGGCGAGGGTGTGGAGAAAGGGGTACCCTACTCCATTGCTGGTGGGAGTGCAGGCTTGTGCAACCACTATGGAGGTCAGTC
The DNA here is from genome assembly GCA_907164525.1 of Lophiomys imhausi. Taxonomy (NCBI): domain Eukaryota; kingdom Metazoa; phylum Chordata; class Mammalia; order Rodentia; family Muridae; genus Lophiomys; species Lophiomys imhausi. The sequence continues at coordinate 3,328 of CAJQZJ010029992.1, read as the reverse complement.
TGGCGATATCTTAGAAAACTTGGAATAGCTCTGCCTCAGGACCCAGCCATACCACTTCTGGGTATACACCCAAATGCCTCTTCACGGAATCATAAGGAAGTTTCCTCATCTACGTTTATAGCAGCCTTATTTGTAATAGCTAGAAACTGGAAACAACCCAGATGTCCCTCAACCGAAGAATGGGTTAAAAAACTGTGGTACATCTACACAATGGAATATTATTCAGCCATCAGGAACAATGAAATTATGCATTTGCAGCCAAATGGATGGAACTAGAAAAGCTCATCCTGAGTGAACTAACCCAGACTCAGAAGGACACATATGGCATCTATTCACTTATAGTAGGATTTTAGCTATATAGTAGAAGGTATCAATACTACAACTAACACACCAAAGGGAACTTGAACATAGACTTCTTATCTTTAATTTTAATTTTTATTTATTTTTTATATATTAGTTATATTTTTTTCTATTTTTTAGTCTTTTCTATCTATTGTATGCTTATTGATTTGCTTGTTTAGTAGTTCTCTCTCCTGGGCAACGAGACACTTTTCACTGATGGTACTGCTTCATAGATCCCCAATGAATGAAGAGGCTCTTGGCCCTCATACGACCTCTCAACTGAGATGAGGGACTGTTATATAAGGACACCCCACCCCAGAGAAATAGGATGGAAGGGTTAGGAGGTAAAAAAAGAAAAATGAAATGCGATGTTTCGGCCTTTTACTACTAACTGTCATGAACTGTTTAGGATAATTAAGAAATGCAAACTAATGGTTATGCAATCCGGTCATTCTGTTAGGTACTATTACAGCCTATTATAATTACTTGCTAAGCTAATCAGAAATAAACCTGGTAAGAGACAAGCAACATCTGCTTACCCTAATATAAGGGATAGATAGGGCCTCTTCAAAAACCTCAAGAGATCTGCAGAATATGGCATTCAAAGATGTTTTCGCAACTTTAGATTTTTTTTATATCAAGACATATCAACTCCTGACAGCACCCCCTATTCTCCTCCAAGTAGAAGATGAGCATCGAAGAATCTCCAGTGGGAGATGATTGAATTAGTCACAAGCCTATCTCTTGGTAGGAAAAGCCCCTTGCCCCTACTGTAGACAGAATGCTGTCCAAAATGGACAAAACCTGGAAGCAGGTAAGTCGACAGCCTAGCTCTGCCAAGACAGGGTAGGTAAGTGCTTTATAACCCCTACTCTACAATCAATGTCTGTCAGAGAAGCGGGGCCAAACGAATGAAGAGTGATGCTGTAATGTATGGAGAGAAAATGGGAACTGTCCAGGCAGCCACTGGTATGTCATTTTTTAGTTTTGGAAGCTGCAGGCCCTGCACTTCCTATATAATCAGATATATTTATCCCTCTCAGGTCTCTGAGGTGGTTGAAGAATAGATAGCTAGAGTCTCATAGTTAAATTTTGAGTTGTTTAGGAATCAAGAGGGTTTTCTGGATCTAAGAAGATATTTTTAAAATTATGAGGCAAGTTAGTATGAAAGCTCAGTTAGATATAGAACTTTAAACACATGGAGATGGTTAGATAGTAGAATGTTAAAGTCAGGTGCCAAATACATATGGACTGGACATTGGGAATGTATGCTAAGCCATATAACTCTTATAATTGTGGCCTATTTATTTCTGTTGTTTTGTATTGTATTTATAGTTATAAGAAAAAGAACCATTTTTTGGACTGAAAGGGAGAGCTGTTGGGGGGAAAAAAGAAATACCTTAAACTGAAAAAAAAAAGAAGGGAAGAGGATAGGAGGGTTGAGGGGGAGGAGGGTGGAAGGGTGGGACTGGAGGGGGGAGTAGGGAGGGGATTGTGATTGAGATGTAACTTGAAGAAATAAAAAATAAATTATTAAAAAAAGATATATTTATCCCTCTCAGGTCTCTGAGGTGATTGAAGAACAGATAGATAGAGTCTCATCATTAAATTTTGAGTTGTTTAAGAGTCAAGAGAGTGTTATAATCTAAGAAGATACTTTTAAAATTTTGTTGCAATTAGTATGAATGTTGAGTCAGATATAGAACTTTAAACTCATGGAGATGGTTAGATAGTAGTATGTTAAAGTCAGGTACCAAATACATATGGACTGGTCATTGGGAATGTACGTTAAGCCATATAACCCTCATAACTGTGGCCTTATTACCTCTGCTGTACTGTATTGTATTTATTATTATAAGAGAAAGAGCCATTTGTTGGACTGAAAGGGGAAACTGTAGGGGGAAATAAGATATACCTTAAACTTAGAAGAAAAAAAAAGGGAAGAGGATGGGGGGTTGAGGGTGGGAGGGTGGAACTGGAGGGGGAATAGGGAGGGGACTGCAATTGAAATGTAACTTGAAGAAATAAAAAAATAAAAAAAAATACGTGTAAAAAAATAAAAAATATATTATAAAAAAATAAAGCATGTTACTGGTATACCACACAATCCTACAGGACAAGCAATTGTAGAAAGAACTAATCGTACCTTAAAAGAGATGCTTATTCTGTTAAATGGTCTTGTTAAATGGGTTTTGGAGGTTAGACCCAGGGACTTCTCTCTTTTGCTTTTCTGTAGCCTCCTTTCTCTCCTATATAGGAGTGAACAGACTTGAGAAAAATGGGACATAGACATAGTATAGGAAAGATCAAGAAAAATTAGGACAGATCATTGAATATAGCCTTATACCTTTGTATACTGATACAAAATTAATATTATATTTGGCTAAATTGGTATTGATCGTTGTATATTAATGTAAAATCAAGTTTGTATAGGGCTACATCGGTATTGATCTTTGTATATTGATACAAAATTAAGATTATATTTGGCCACAATGGTATTGACCCTTGTATATTAAAGTAAAATTAAGATTGTATTGGGCTACATCGTTATTGATCTTTGTATATTGATACAAAATTAAGATTATATTTGGCCACATTGGTATTGATCTTTGTTTATAGATACAAAATTAAGGGTAACGCTTCTTAAAGGTATTGTTCGTAGTAATACTTAAAAATTAAATGTCAAGTTTTGACCTCTCGCTACCAACCGACATAAACTGTTTAGGATAAATAAGAAACGGAAACTAATAGTCATGAAAACGTGTCAATTTGTAAGTTACTATGACAGTCTATCACAGTTATTTTCTAAGCTACTCAGAAATCAAGTTGCTAAGAGACAAGCAATATTTGCTTATGTAAATATAAGAGATGGATAGGGCATCTTCAAAAACCTCAAGAGATCTGCAGAATATGGCATTCAAAGATGTTTTCTTAACTTAAGATTTTTTGATATCGAGACATGTCAGCTCCTGACAGCACCCCCTAT
>CAJQZJ010029991.1:0-10023 GCA_907164525.1 Lophiomys imhausi | reverse complement strand
TGTGTGTGTGTGTGTGTGTGTGTGTGTGTGTGTGTGTGTGTGTGTGTATGCATGTGGCAGGATCAGGACAAGCAAGTGCTAAGGACTGAGCCCCCTGCCTGTTAGTCTTTTTCTTAAACTCCAGTCTCAGATCTCTTCAGTATGCAGTTCCGCTCCTCAGGGAGTTCCAACAGCTTCCAGGGGGAGAGGGGGGCTGAGAGCTAAGATGGCTGGAAACCAGTCTCTCCTCTAGATCTCCCATGGTGCTCTGTGTCCTTGCTACAGTGAAGGGAACCTGCCATGCCACTAGCCTGTATTTTCTAATTTGTAACTCTGGGGCTGAGTTTAAAGAGAGCACAGAGCAGCGCTGGGCTTGTGTTTGAATCACAGCTCTATCCTGATTGGGTCAGCGCTGGTACATCACTGATATCTGTGACACTCAGTTTCCACATCTACAGAACGGGCTTGAAGAAATAAGGGGCGTCAAGTATAATTGTAGTGGTTAATTACAGCTTTAACCATTGCCAAACATCCTGAATAGTTCTCATTGTTTACAACCTTTGGCTCTGAAGAAATGGCCATCAGGATCTTGTTTTATTGACCACGGGGGCACCTGGTTCTTAAAGAGTTTAAAACAAATAGCTGTTGAGAGGGATTAATAACAAGCAACAGATGAACCATTTGGTTCTAGATCTTTTGGAACCCACGCTCAAAATTAAACTGAGACATTAGACTCAGTATTAATGTTGGTAATGAATTTTAAAACAAGGAGAAACGGTATACCTTTAATTGGATTTTAGAGAACAATTTAGAATATATTTTGTACAAAACATATTCATAGATGATAAGTTTTATTCCAGTGTCTGCAGAGATACAAGTTTATGATGCACAACGAAAAGTTGTTCTGGAAGTTTAGCACTTGCATATCAGGTCCTAGCTTTTGGGTGTTTCTGGATTTGTCTGACAGTTCCTTTTTAATAGTCTGCTCTCACTAAGGATTTTCACCACACAGAGTCTAAATTTTTTGGTTGGTGTTTCCCATTTCTCTCCTGTGTTTTTTATTAGTAATGAAATATTGGTAACTTTTTAAGAGATATATAAATTATATCTCTCAGAAAAGATGGCAAATAAAGGATGGATTGGGAGCATGGCTCTCATGTTTCAGTTAACTTAGATGAGGCCGTGATCGGCTTGGGGTGTTTGGGGTGATAAGTACAACACTGGAAACGAGTGACCATGTTTATTGGAGACGAAAAACATGGGGACAATTAGTCTGTGGATAGAATCTTACATTTGTTCTTCCAACTATTTATTTTTAGATTTTTTTTTACCTTAGTTTCAGTTGTGAGCTGTGTGTGTGTGTGTGTGTGTGTGTGTGTGTGTGTGTGTGCCTATGGAGGCCAGAAGATGGAACTGGATCACCTTGAGCTGGGTGTTGTGAACCACCTGATATGGGAACCTCAGTTCCTGAACCCATATTCTCTTCAGGCCAGAAAGAGCTCTGAACTACTCAACTGTCTCTCCAACCCCAAAATGAGCATGCTTGTCCCTGGCCGGGCAGAAGCCATCTTTCAGCTTTTACTCACTAAACTGACTGATTTTATGTCCATGTGACACAAGCTGGTGTCTTTTGGGAAGAGGGAACCTCAGTTGGGAAAATGTCCCACCAGACTGACCTGTGGTGCATTTTCTTGATTAATAGTTGATGTAGGAGGGTCCTGATTGTTGTGGGATGTACTGTCCCTGGGCTGGTGATCCTGGGTGCTGTACGAAAGCAGGCTGAGTAAGACATGGGGAGCAAATGGTAAGTAGTGTTCCTCCATGACCCATTCTTCAGTTCCTGTCTCCAGGTTCCTGCTCCGAGTTCCTGCTCTAACTTTCCTGGATGATGAATTTATAAGCTGTAAGGTGAAAAAAACCCTTTCCTCCCCAAGTTACTTTTGGTCATGGTATTTTATCACAATAATGGAAATCCTAACTAAGACACTCACTAATTATGAATGATGTGCCAACACTAGAAACAAAGAGAGGAGAAATAGTGAACCTTGGTTCTCATGGAGCTTATTAAAGGGAATAAGTGCGTTTAGTGTGGGAGTGAGAAGACCCATTGAGAATCATGGTTATACTCAAATACCAGAAAACTTTCTAGTGTCTGTTGGGTCAGAGGACCTGCCTGCCCTGTATGCCATCAAAACATACAGCAGGTTGAATTCATAGGTGTGGTTCTGTGTTTTGCTTCCTCCCTCGGGGTGTCCAGGCTGGCAAGGATGAAGTGGAGTGCAGACAGGTGGGTCTGCAGGATCCCGATCTGGCTGAGAGTGCCATGAGGAGAAAGCGTTCTCCGATAGTGTTAGCTCTTAGGTCCTGGTCCGGCCTTGGATGCCAGGGAGTTGGGCGAATGCTTTTTGTGGTGGGGAGAGGGGGGAGGAAATCCTTCTTCAATGGTCATAGTAAATATAATAAAGCAGCTCTCTTAGATGGTCTTTAGGGAAATAGCTTATGTGTGTTTATTCCAGGGTAAACAAGGACTATATGAACATTGGGAAGTAGGAACGGATTTCCAGGGTGCATTTACCTTATTGGTTTCAGCTTAAGATATCGGGGTACCTCATTTACATGGAGAGGCATTCCAGGTGCTAGGCTATGGTTAACTATGTGGAGAATTTTGAGGTTGTGGGGGGTCACCGGGCTAAGGAATCATTCATTCCTTTGAGGTTGGGGGGGGGGGTTGTGAAGGGGGTTGGAGGGTATGGAGGCATGGAACAGGAAAGGAGCCATTCTAACTCCCGCTGGTCTTGAGATTTGATATTTTCAGGGTTTGGAAATGTCTCTGATCTCACTCTAGCTCCATACCTGTTTTCCAAGCTCACCTGGCCTACATGCCCCACTCATAGGAACCAAGGTCTTGACAACAAATGAGGAAGAAAGGGAAGGCCTTGCCATTCTAAAGTTCCTCAAGGGAAGAGCTGGTGGCCAGTGGCTTTGACTAATAGAGATTGCTTAGACTCTGGCAGCTCCGTGGACTGGAGAAAGCTTTTAAGACACTTTACAACTTGGTGAATCACCAAATGCCAATCCACGGTGACACACGCGGAAGTCATTGCTTAGACTGTCACACTGCCTCAACTGTTGTCAGTGTGCATCTTTTTTAAGGGTTGGGAGGGAGCCAGGGAGAAGGCACAAGTCTATTTGGCTAAAAACTGTAACTATTGTTCTGTTTTCTTGTGATTAAGACGTTTATTTCAAACCAGCCTTGCTAGCAAAGAGGCCTCTAGTCGCTGGTTCTCTTCAGCCCCTGTCATGACAGATTAGCATTAATAATTTAGAGAACAGCAGCATTAAAAGTAATTACAAACTGTCAGAAAGATACAAGAAATATGACATAGCTCAGAGCTTCTTTTCAGACCTCAAATATTATTTGAGGGGAAAAATAATTACATTTTTCTGTTCATTTCCTAATACAAATAACTTAGGATATCTCATAATTCTTGAAATTTGCAATTAATTCATTGAAAAACTAATGTCAGGTTGAAAAGAAAAGTCTCCATGGTCACAGATTTCCACCGTGGAATGATTCCTTAGGGCACATTCCCAATTGCCTTGTCAAAGCTCCTTTCAAATGTGTTAACACAGCAACATGAATAAATCAACGAGCCTTTAAAATATAAATGGCCTAAACTTTAATTGTACATGAGCTGAGCTTTTCCTGTCTAAATACTAAATACAAGGACCTTACTCTTGATTTAGTTATGTGTCCCTTTAAATTTACCTATGACGTCAGAGTATGGTAAAATTCTTGTATACTCTTGTCCAACTCATGCCAACCTGTCTTGTGCAGTGTTTCCATGACAAACAAAATGGAAGCAAAATCCCAAGCTCTTTCCTCTCCCACTCTCCTCCCCTTCCTTCCCCCTTTCTCTTTTCTTTCCACTGCCCCGCCTGGATTCTCCTCCTGCATTGCTCTTGCTGTCTTGTCTTTCCTGCTTCCTGAGAGTCAGATGAGAACCTGGCACTGAGCTGTAGTTCTAGCCAAGTTCACACCTTCATTGCATTGATAAAGTCCCTTCCATGGCTTTCCCCTTTCTTCAACTCATTGTTCCAGGGCACAGCCTACTGTGGTAGGAGAGTCAGGTGAGGTAAGGACCTTGAAGCAGCTGGTCACATCACATCCACAGCCAGAAAACAGAGAGTGCGGAATGCTGGTTCCCAGCTCCTGTTTTCTATTTATACACAGTCCAGCCAGGAAAAAAGCCAGTCTACCCACATGGACTAGGCTTCCTTCACCAATTAATGCAACCAGGACAATCCTCCATAGATGTACCCAGAGACCCGTCTCCTGAGTGATTCTAGAGCAGTGGCTCTCAACCTTCCTGATGCTGCCACCCTTTAATACAGTTCCTCATGTTGTGGTGACCCCCAACCATAAAGTTATTTTCGTTGCTACTTCATAACAGTAATTTTGCTACAGTTATGAGTTGTAATATAAATATCTGTTTTCCAATGGTCTTAGGTGACCCCTGTGAAAGGGGTCATTCATGACCCATAGGTTGAGAACTGGTGGCCTAGATTCTGTCAAGTCCACTATTATCATGTTATGACGTGTGTGGTATTGTCACATATGTGCTCTAACCACAAATCCAGAAGTGGACAATTGTTGGTTTTGTATTCATTTTCTTTTATTCCGGAGAAAGAAATTTAGGGGGGTACTCATGTCACCTATGTTAAGGACCTTTGTCTAAAAAATTAGTCACTGCTTTGCTGTCCACAAAATTGACAACTCACAAAGCTGAACATTTGTATTAGACATGTGTTCTGTGGCAATCATATCATCCGATATTTGTTATTATATAAAAATAGAAAATTCTCAGCAAACCGTTTATTAATGATTCAGTAGACGAATTTGACCTCAAAAGGAGATTGTCAATAGCCAACAGATGGAGTAGACCAGAGTGGGAATGTGTGAGGTGGTGCCTTTATTGTCTACTCTCCTGAGACCAAGAGTGCCAACTGGGAGGAGACAAGGATGCCACATGAAAAATGAAGGGGAAGAAGGAATGTCACCACATTCTTAGTACCGGGTGGCCTCAGGAAGCTGCCATTTAATGCTCGTATTTAAGTAGACGGTTTCAGGGATCAGTGCACACACTGTCACGTTCATGTGAACTCTGGTTTATATTTCTGTCCATTGATTTGCATCTGAAAAGCTAAACTTGACTTGCTGCTGTTTACCACAGGATGCCTATGGTTTTGTTCTTTCTGGCACCGTCTCTCTGGCTACTGCTCTGGCCTGTGGAGGGAACTACTTCTAACTGTAATCGTATTATCAAGTATTTGTATTATTAGTGTAAGTATGTGTGTGTGTGTGCGCGTGCACGCAAGAGTGCACATGAGCCTGTTTCTGCCGTGGCACGTGTGTGGAGGTCAGGGGAAAGCTTGGTGAAGGTGACTCTCTACTGTCTGTCGTCTTTACCCAGGACCCAGGGATCACACTCAGGCTGTGGAGGTTCATCGGAAGTGCTTTTACAAGCTGGACCATCTCGCTGGCCTTTTACCATGAAAATTTATACTGACACAGTATTTTCATTCTCTAAGCACCTAGTATAAAACATCTTTCCCTTATTAGAAAAGACTTTAAAACCTTCCTCAGTGTTTTTATAAGTCACTCCCATATGCAACACAGGACAAAGAAAGCCAGATCATCATAAGAAAATGAAAATGTACTATCCAGTAATAAAAACATTCTGTTTATGTCCAACCCTCTAAATTTCTCATGTTGATACATCAAAAAAAAAAAAAAAAACAAAAACCAAAAATAAATCTGGACCAGCAAGATGACTCAGGAGGCAAAGGAGCTTGGTATGCAAGCATGTTGACCACAGTACCATCCTTAATTCCCAGAACCTATGTCAAAGGAGAGAGATGAGTCAACAGGGTCGCCATCTGACCTTCTCAAGACTGCCTGGCAACATAAACCCACATACAAACACCATGCACACACAGTATAAAATTAGTGATTTAGTAAATAAATGAAAAAATGATCCAACTAAAGCAATAGAATGAATTGTTTTGTTCTAGCCATTTTGGATGAGCTTGTTTTTTCAGTGGTATATACTGACATCTTTCCTCATTAATAATTTTTTAAAATTTATGTACATTGGTGTTTTGACCATATGTATGTCTGTGTGAGGGTGTCAGATCCCTTGGAGCAGGACTTACAAACAGTTGTGTGCTGCCATGTGGGTGCTGGGAATTGAACTGCGGTCCTCTGGAAGAAGAGCCAGTGCTCTTAACTGCTGAGCCATCTCTCCAGAATGACTTAACCATTTCCATGGTGTTTAGTCATGAAATAGCTTAATTTCAGCCATTTCTATTTAAGCATGTGCTTATATATTAAGCATTGAAAATTCAGACAATTCCTGTTTTGTTGCTATTAAAGTTGTCTGTGATGGACATGTGGTTCCCTTTGTGTTCATTCAGAACATTATCCAAAAGAGTCTCTTGGTGACCTTCAATTCTTATAGGGACTTGATGCCATCTTAATCAAGTATGGGACAAAATCTTATCTGTCTGTCTGTCTATCATCTATCTTATTTATTGTGTGTGGGTGTATGCCCACATTCACACATGTACTTGTGGAGGCCAGAAGATGATACAGATTCCCCTGGAGCCTGAGTTATAGGTGGTTATGATCCACCTCAAATTGGACCTGGGCACCATTGAAGAACAGACAGCTATCTTAACCACATAAACACAAAAATCAAGGAATCTCAAGGTTGTCAGGTTTGGCAGCAAACACCCTTTACCCTCTGAGCCATCTTTCTGGTCCATGAAGTACACATTTTTTTTTTAACATTATCTTTTCACTGAAAAGCTCCCTGGGTGTATGTGAATGAGTTCTAGGCAAGGTCTTTGCCACTATGATACAAATTAACTTTAGGTTCAGCAATGCACTTCTGCAGGTTGCTCTGGATTTTTCTTGAGAATGGATTGAATCTATGTAACAATTTCTGAAAGTTTTGCATCTTAACACTATCTAATCTCAATGTAAACATATTGATTTTGTATCCTGAATCGTTACAAAAGTTTTATATAAGTTCAAGCAATTATTTTTGTCAATTCTCTTGCAGTTTATTGGTTTGCTTTTCCTGGATATCCATGGTACAGGTAAACATGGCACATGGTCAATCCAAATCTCCTAATTTTCTCATCTTATTTAAGTGGTTGGGATCTCTAAAATAATGTTTAATAGAAATGGTGAGAATAAATCTCCTGCCTGACTCCCGAGGATTCAGGTAAAATAGTTAATGCTTTGTTATAACTATGATGCCAGTCCTGCGTTTACATGGGTGTTCTTCATCTGGTTGAAGAATGTTCTTTGTTGAGCATTTGTTTTCAGTGAGAAAACTAGGTGTTTTTTTGTTGAATGCTTTTTGTCCTATCACTTGAAAGAATTCTATGATTTTCTTTTGAGGTCTGTCCACATCATAAGTAACTAATTTTTTGAACTGTCAAACCAAACTTCTAATCCTGGAATGCAGAGTTTGAGATATCAATTTGTCCAAAATTTGTTAAAACTTATGTTTGAGGCCTGCCATTTCTCTTTTGTTTTATTGTCTTCTCTCTCTTTCTTCTCGCTTCCTTCTCAAAGTAGTAGTCCTCATAGAAAGAATTCTTTGTTTTCAGTTCCTTTGAAGAGGTTGTCTAGAATTCTTGCTCTTCTTCCCTTTGGTATTTGGTGGGGTTCCCAGTGCAGTTATTTGAGCCCAGAAGTTTTCTTTTTTTTCTGTGACAGTTTTTAACATTAAATTCAATTTAATTGATTTATGACTATCTAGGTAACTCAGCCTGCCTTGCATTTTGTGTCTTCTGGGTGATTTGTTCATTTCATCTAAGCTGTCAAATGTATTGACATAGAATTGGTCATAATATTTTCTCATTACCTTTTGAATATGTTTTAGAATCTTCAGTCAAGCCATCTAGTATTTCTCGTATCTTTTTTTTCCTCTTGAGGTTTATCAAGGTTATTGTACTTCTCAGGGGGCTCATTTTGCCTCTTTTTTTCTTAAATATTTTATTTTTTTTCTTCAAGTTACATCTCAGTAACAAACCCCTCCCTATTCCCCCTTCCTAACCCGCCCTTCCACCCTCTTCCCTCCAGAGGTTTCCCCTTTCAGTCCAACAGCTGGTTCCTTCTCTTATAACAGTAAGTATTATACAAAACAATAGATATAAATATGCCACATTTATGAGAGTAAATTGGCCCAGTATACCTTCCCAATGTTCAGTTTATACCTATTTGGCCCCTGACTTTAACATTCTACTATCTACCCAACTCCATGAGTTTAAAGGTCTATATGTGACTCAACATTCATACTATCTTGCAACACACTTTTAAGAGTATCTTCTTAGATCTATAACACCCTCTTGATTCCTAAACAGTTCAAAATTTAACTATAAGATTCTATCTGTCTATTCTTCAACCACCTCAGAGACCTGAGAGGGATAAATATATTTTCTTATATAGGAAGTGCAGAGCCTGCCTCTTCCAAAACTAAGAAAGAACATACCAATAACTGCCTGGACAGTTCCCATTTTCTCTCCATACATTCCAGCATCAATCTTCAGGCTTTGGGTCCTGTTTCTCTGACAGACATTTGTTGTAGAGCAGGGATTATGAAGGACTTACCTACCCTGTCTTGGCAGAGTTAGGCTGTCGACTTCCCTGCTACCAAGTTTTGTCCTTTTTGGACAGCAGTCTGTCTGCAGTTGGTGCAAGGGGTTTTTTCATGCCAAGAGAAAGGCTTGCCACTAATTCAACCATCTTACAGTGGAGGTTCTTCGATGCTTATCTTCTACTTGGAGTAGAATAGGGGGTGCTGTCAGGCGCTTATATGTCTCGATATCAAAAAAAAAATCTTGATTTAAGATAACATCTTTGAATGCCATATTCTGCAGATCTCTAGGGGTTTTTGAAGATGCCCTAACCATCTCTTGTATTTAGATAAGCAAATGTTGCTTGTCTCTTAGCAACTTGATTACTGGGTAGTTTAGAGAATATCTGTGATAGACTGTCATAGTAGCTAACAAAGAGACATGTTTGCATGACTAGGAGTTTGTTTTAACTATCCTAGACCGTTTTAGACGGTTGGTATCAAGAGGTCAGAGCTTCACATTTTATTTTTAAGTATCTCTAGGTATGATACCATTGGGAAGCATTATCTTTAAATTTGTATCAATATACAAAGATCTATTCAATTGTGGTTAAATATACTCTTAATTATGTATCAATATACCAAGATCAATGCCTATGTAGCCCAATATAATCTTAATATTACGTCCATATGCAAGGGTCAATACCATTGTGGCCAACTATAATCTTAATTTTGTATCAATATACAAAGATCAATACCGATGTAATCCAATACAATCTTATTTTTGCACAATAAACAATGGTCAATACCACTTTAGCCAAATAACCTACTAATTTTGTATCAATATACAAAGGTATAAGGGCATATTCAATAATCTGCCCCTTCTTCTTGGACCTTCCTGTGCTATGACTATATCTCATTTTTCTCAAGCCCATGCACTCCTACATAGGAGAGGAAGAAGGATACAGAAAAGGAAAAGTAGGAATTCCTGGGGGCTAACCTCCAAAACCCATTAAGACAGGATCATTTATCAGCTTGTAGTCTCTTCCCCTACATAACAGAGTTTTCAGATATCCTTCAAATAACCAAAAAGAAGGGCGGATAAACACCCTCCCCACCCTCTGGGCATGGGACGTCATTCTCTTAAAGTGACTTCCTGCTGATTTGGGTCGTAGTAGACCTGTTTGGGGCCCCAACCCAAATGGGAAAAATGATTAAAAATGTTAGTACAATCCTTTTATGTTCAGTCCTTCTGTTCTCAGCTGTTTAGATGACCGAAGGGGTTTGTAGGCAGAAGCTGATCTTGCAGGCTTTACTGAGGTTCCGGCCGGGGCATTGTGTAGAGCTGAGCGGTCCCAGTGACACTGGATTGCAGTGGTGGTTGCAGGCCCCC
>CAJQZJ010029990.1:0-11712 GCA_907164525.1 Lophiomys imhausi | reverse complement strand
AGCAAGGGGCTTTTCCTACCAATAGATAGGATTGCGACTAATTCAATCATCTCCCACTGGAGATTCTTCGATGCTCATCTTCTACTTGGGGTAGAATAGGGGGTGCTGTCAGGAGTTGATATGTCTTGGTATAAAAAAATCTAAAGTTACGAAAACATCTTTGAATGCCATATTCTGCAGATCTCTTCAGATTTTTGAAGAGGCACTATCTCTTCTATTAGGGTAAGCAGATGTTGCTTGTCTCTTAGCAGCTTTATATCTGATTAGCTTAGAAAATAACTATAATAGGCTGTCATAGAACCTAACAGAATAAACGGCTTGCATAACCATTATTTTGCATTTCTTAATTATCCTAAATAGTTTATGACAATTAGTAGTAAACGGACGAAACATCACATTTCATTTTTTTTTCTTTACCTCCTAACCCTTCTATCCCATTTTTCTGGGGTGGGGTGTCCTTATATAACAGTCCCTCATCTCAGTTGAGAGGTCGTATGAGGGCCAAGAGCCTCCTCATTCATTGGGGGTCTACAAGGCAGTACCATCAGTGAAAAGTGTCTCATTGCCAGGGAGAGAGAAATAAAAAACAAACAAACAAATGAGCAGACAAATAGACAAAAAAGAATAAAAAATAGAAAAAAATCTAAAAAAATATAAAAAATAAATAAATAAAAATAAAAAATAAAAAGTCTGTGTCCAAGTTCCCTTTGGTGTGTTAGTTGTAGTATTGATACCTTCTACTATATAGCTAAAATCCTACTATAAGTGAATAGATGCCATATGTGTCCTTCTGAGACTGGGTTAGCTCACTCAGGATGAGCTTTTCTAGTTCCATCCATTTGGCTGCAAATTGCATAATTTCATTGTTCCTGATAGCTGAATAATATTCCATTGTGTAGATATACCACAGTTTTTTAACCCATTCTTCGGTTGAGGGACATCTGGGTTGTTTCCAGTTTCTAGCTATTACAAATAAGGCTGCTATAAACATAGTTGAGGAAACTTCCTTATGATTCCATGAAGAGGCATTTGGGTGTATACCCAGAAGTGGTATGGCTGGGTACTGAGGCAAAACTATTCCAAGTTTTCTAAGATATTGCCAGACTGACCTCCATAGTGCTTGCACAAGCATGCACTCCCACCAGCAATGGAGTAGGGTACCCCTTTCTCCACAAACTTGCCAGCAGTTTCTATCATTTGAGTTTTGTATCTGAGCCATTCTGACAGTTGTGAGATGGAATCTCAGAGTTGTCTTGAGTTGCATTTCTCTGATGATTAAGGATGTTGAGCATTTCTTCAAGTGTCTCTCAGCTATTAGGGATTCCTCCTTTGTGAATGCTCTATTTAGCTCTGTCCCCCATTTTTTGATTGGATTATTTGGTTTCTTGGCATTTCATTTATTGAGTTCTTTGTAGATTTTGGATATTAGCCCTCTGTCAGATGTGGGGTTGGTGAAGATTTTCTCCCAGTCTCTAGGCTGCCGTTTTGTTCGAATGACAGTGTCTTTTGCCTTACAGAAGCTTTTCAGTTTCATGAGGTCCCATTTATTGATTGTTGGTTTTAGGTCCTGAGCTGTTGGTGTTCTGTTCAGGAAGTTGTCGCCTGTGCCAATGAGTTCGAGGTTTTCTCCTACTTTTTCTTCTAGTAGATTTAGTGTGACCGGCCTTATGTTAAGGTCTTTGATAAACTTGGACTTAAGTTTTGTACAAGGTGATAAGTATGGGTCTAATTTCATTCCTTTACAAGTGGACATCCAGTTGGACCAGCACCAATTGTTGAAGATGCTGTCTTTCTTCCATTGTGCCGTTTTGGCTTCTTTGTCAAAAATTAGGTGGCCATAAGGGTGTGGGTCTATTTCTGGATCTTCAATTCGATTCCATTGATCTACTGGTCTGTTTCTATACCAATACCATACTGTTTTTATTACTATTGCTATGTAGTACAGCTTGAAATCTGGGATGGTGATACCTCCAGATGTTTTTGTTATTGTACAGGATTGATTTAGCTATTCTGAGCATTTTGTTTTTCCATATGAGATTGAGTATAGCTCTTTCCAAGTCTATAAAAAATTGGGTTGGTATTTTGAAAGGAATTGCATTGAATCTATATATTGCTTTTGGTAGGATGGCCATTTTTATTATGTTGATCCTACCTATCCATAAGCATGGGAGACCTTTCCATCTTCTAAAGGCCTCTTCCATTTCTTTCTTCAAGGGCTTGAAGTTCTTGTTGTACAGGTCCTTTACTTGCTAGGTTAGAGTTACCCCCAGGTATTTTATGTTGTTTGCGGCTATTGTGAAGGGGGTTGTTTTGCTTATTTCTTTCTCAGTACATTTGTTTGTTGTATATAGAAGGGCTTCTGATTTTTTTGAGTTAATTTTGTATCCAGCCACCTTGCTGAAGGTGTTTGTCAGCTGTAAGAGTTCTCTGGTGGAATTTTTGGGGTCGCTTATGTATACTATCATATCATCTGCAAATAGCGATAATTTGACTTCTTCGTTTCCAATTTGTATCCCCTTGATCTCCTTTAGTTGTCTTTTTGCTCTAGCAAGAACTTCAAGTACTATATTGAGGAGATATGGTGAAAGAGGACATCCTTGTCTTGTCCCTGAGTTTAGAGGAAATGCTTCAAGTTTCTCTCCATTTAATTTGATGTTGGCCACTGGCCTGTCATATAATGCCTTTATTATTTCTAGGTACATTCCTTGTATGCCCGTTTTCTCCAGAACTTTTAGCATGAAGTGGTGTTGGATTTTGTCAAATGCTTTTTCTGCATCTAGCGAGATTATCATGTGGTTTTTTTCCTTTCATCTTGTTTATATGGTGAATGACGTTGATAGACTTTTGTATGTTGAACCATCCCTGCATTCCTGGCATGAAGCCTACTTGATCATGGTGTATGATACTTTTGATGTGTTCTTGAATTCGGTTTGCTAGTATTTTATTAAGTATTTTTGCATCTATGTTCATGAGGGAGATTGGTCTGAAGTTCTCTTTCTTTGTTGGGTCTTTGTGTGGTTTAGGAATCAGGGTGACTGTGGCCTCATAGAATGAGTTTGGCAATGTTCTTTCAGATTCTATTTTGGGAAAGAGTTTGAAAATTATTGGTGTTAGCTCCTCTTTGAAGGTCCAGTAGATTCTGTGCTAAAGCCCTCAGGCCCTGGGCTTTTTTTGACTGGGATATTTTTAATGACTGTTTCTATTTCCTTAGGGGTTATAGGGCTATTTAATCTGTTTATCTGATCTTGATTTACCTATGGTAGGTGGAATCTATCAAGAAAATTGTCCATTTCACTTAAGTTTTCAAATTTGGTGGAGTATAAATTTTTAAAGTAGGATCCAAATATTTTCTGGATTTCCTCAATGTCTGCTGTTATTTCTCCCTTTTCATTTCTGATTTTGTTGATTTGTGTTTTTCCCTCTGTCTTTTAGTTAATTTGGCTAAGGGTCTGTCTATTTTGTTGATTTTCTCGAAGAACCAACTCTTGGTTTTATTGATTCTTTGTATAGTTCGTTTTGTTTCTAAGTTGTTGATTTCAGCCCTAAGTTTGATGATCTCCTGCCTTCTGCTCCTCTTGGGAATGTTTGCTTCTTTTTTTCCAATTCACCCAGTTTAGCTGTTAATTCTCTAATATGAGCTGTCACAATTTTCTTTTTGAAGGCACTTAGTGCTATGAACTTTCTTCATAGCACAGCTTTCATTTTGTCCCATAGGTTTGGGTATGTTGTGTCTTCATTTTTGTTGGATTTTAAGAAGTCTTTGATTTCCTTCTTTATTTCTTCCCTGGCCCAGTGGTCCTCTAGTAAAGAGTTGTTCAATTTCAATGTGAGTGTAGACTTTCTGATTCTTTTGCTATTGAAGTCCAGCTTTATTCCACAGTGGTCTGATAAGATACAAGGGGTTATTTCAATTTTCTTGTATCTGTTGAGGCTATCTTTGTGTCCAACTATATGGTCGATTTTGGAGAAGGTTCAGTGAGGTGCTGAGAAGAAGGTGTATTCTTTTGTGTTTGGGTGAAACGTTCTGTAGGTATCTGTTAGGTCCATTTGGTTCATGAGCTCTGTTAGACTCATTATTTCTCTGTTTGGTATCTGTCTTGATGATCTGTCCATAATTGTGAATGGGGTGTTGAAGTCTCCCACTATTAAAGTGTTTGGATCGATGTGCGATTTAAGTTTTAGAAGCATTTCTTTTATAAATGTAGGTGCCTTTGTATTTGGGGCATAGATGTTCAATATTGAGATGTCCTCTTGGTGGATATTTCCTTTACTGACTATGTAATGCCCTTCTCTGTCTTTTTTTATTAACTTCAATTGGAAGTCCACCTTGTTTGATATTAGAGTGGCTCCTCAGCTTGTTTCCTGGGTCCATTTGCTTGGAAAACCTTTACCCAGCCCTTTACTCTGAGATAGTGTTTATCTTCAATAGTGAGATGTGTTTGTTTCTTGTATACAGCAAAAAGTTGTGTCTTGTTTACGGATCCAGTCTGTAAGTCTGTGTCTTTTTATTGGTGAATTTAGTCCATTGATGTTGATGGATATTAGTGACCAGGGGTTGTTATTTCCCATTATTTTGGTATAGCTGGTCATCTTATGTTTCTTTTTGTTTAGTTGCTGTGAAGATTTCTATTTCCTCTGTTTTCTTGGGTGTAGTTATCTTGTCTGTGTTTGAATTTTCCATCTAGGATCTTCTGTAGGGCTGGGTTTGTGAGGAGATATTGTTTGAATTTGATTTTGTCATGGAATATCTTGTTTTCTCCTTCTATGTTGATAGAGAGTTTTGCTGGGTATAGTAGTCTGGCTGGGCACCTATGTTCTCTCAGGGCTTGTAGGACATCCGTTCAGGCCCTTCTAGCTTTTAAAGTGTCTGAGGAGAATTCAGGTGTGATTCTGATGGGTCTGCCATTGTATGTGACTTGGCCTTTTTTCTCTTACAGCTTTTAATATCCTTTCTTTGTTCTCTACATTTGGAGTTTCTATTATTATGTGGCTAGAGGAGTTTCTTTTCTGATCTAATCTGTTCAGTGTTCTGTAAGCCTCTTGGATTTTTACTGGCATCTCTTTCTTTAGGTTTGGAAAGTTTTCTTCTATGATTTTGTTGAAGATATTTCTTGGACCATGGAGTCGGGAGTCTTCTCTTTCCTCTGTGCCTATAATTCTTAGGTTCCATCTTTTCATTGATTCCTTGATTTCTTGGATGTTGTGAGTGAGAGATTTTTAGCTTTCTCGTTTTCTTTGGATGTTGTATTGTTTTCTTCCATCGAATCTTCCATGCCTGAGATCCTGTCTTCCATCTCTTGCATCCTATTTTTGATACTCACATCCGTAGTTCCTGTTCTCTTCCCTTGATTCTCCATTTCTTCTTTTAACTCTGACTGTGTTTTCTTTATTGTTTTCATTTCTATTTTCATGTCTTAAATGGTATTGTTCATTTTGTACATTTCCTTCTCCAGTTTGCTTGTTTTTGCCTAAAATCTTTCATTGCTCTGTCCTTTTCCTGTTCAAGCTGAGTCACCTTGGCTTGGAGCTCTTTAATGGTGTTATTCATTGTTTTGACTTGTAAAATTGTGGCTTCTTTGAATTCCTTCATAGATTTAAGTTCTTCTTGAAGGGACTCTATCACTTTCCATAATGTAGAATTATCATCATTTTCATGTGTTTCAATTGTGGTGAGGTGGTTCAGGCTGGATGGTATTGCGTTGCTTTCTTTTGTTGGAGACATTTTGCTCTTTTTTTTTTTTTTTTTTGTCTGGGGCCTCTGGCTATGTGGAATTTTTTTGCTGTCTTCTGGACTTGGGCCCAAAGGGGGTGCATTGGTGTAAGATTTGATTTGCCTTACTCCACCCCTATAAGGTGAGTCATTCAGCCCCTCCTCCTAGGTGGAGACCTAACTAATCCAGGTGGTGGATCTGTGTACAAGCAAGCTCTGGTTCCCCACCAGAAGGGCCCGTACTAGTACAAAAGTCAGATATACGACAGTTTCAAATATCTCACAGTTTGCCTGGGGTTGGTTCCTGTAGTCGGTAAATCTGCCCTTCAGCCCCAGAAGCCTTGTGGCTCCCATGGCTTGGAAACTGGCCAGTGACGTCACAGCAGTGGGTTGCGATCTGCAGTCTGAAGGCCCTTTGCAGGCGAGCTGCGCTCACTTCCAAGGGTCGCAACTTTTCGCCAGATAGTTGGATTGTCTGTGCGAGACCTTGGGGTGCCCAGCAGGGTGGGGATTTTCTCTGAGTGGGATCTGAATCTGCCCGCTGGGTATTAGATTGGAACTTACTGGGAGTCTCTCCTGTTGGGGGGTGGGAGAATCCCGATTCCTGGTTCCAGCGGCTTTCTTGCATGTCCCAGAGTGGGAAGGAGCGTCCTGCCCAGGGATCCTCAGTGGTCCCTGGGTAGCTGGGTGAGATTTAGAAGGGGTCGTGCCTTTTGTACAGTGTCCTGCAACACTCACTGCCTTGTGACTGTTAATCCCGAAATCAAAATACATCCGTGCAGGCCGCCGCCATCTTGGATCCCTCCAAAATTTTAATTTTTGATGTATGCTTATAACCAATATACTTATGTGTTATATATGCAATTTTTGTAAATAAAACAATACTATGAATCCTTATAGATTTTTCAAACATCCTCTGTGTGACTTTTGCCTCCTCGTTTACTTGCTTTCTCTATTTATGCCCATCCTCCTTCCTCAATTTTATAATGTAAGTTTAACATTTAAAGAATAAACAAGAATTTTTCTTACAATTATCCTGTATTCAAAATATATTCAAGGGCTTACAAAGAGTTCTATCCACTTCTTGACCATTCCTGTCCCCATCTTCACTCAATTTTACTTTAGCATTTGCATGGATTCGATGGCTTCATCTGGGTTTCCTTGACCATTATGAGGTTTGTACTCTCTGTTTAGATGTTTGTCATGTCACACAAGAAATAATTCCTCCATATTGTAAAAGTAAATTATTAAATAATTGCCTGTATTTATATTATATTTAATTGTTCAGCAGTGTTAATCCTTAACCTGCCATTATAAATGAGCACACAGACACTTGATGGATTTTAACAAGCCTTGGCCTGGATTGTGCAATCTTATCCCATTTAAGCTAGTCCTTAATTTTTATTCCACAAATATGACCCCATATATACATACACATCCTGAGCTGTTATACCCTACACTATGCCAATGTTCCAAGCCATGTGGAATAACATTCTTTTCTCTAACCCATGGCATGTATCCTTCTTTCTGTTCCTTCTGGCTTCTTCTCCTTCTACTTCTCCATGGAGTCATTTTGGATGTGTCTGCTCTCTAATCTCATTGCCACAGACCAATGTAAGTTTTGATTTCTGAGAATTAAATTGATTTACATAAACTTGAGTTATGGAATAACAAATATAAATCCATAAATACATAAGTATCTTGAAGAGCAAATATTACAGTAAAAAAGCACTTTATAGTTATGCTTATAAACAGGTCCAACATATATCAATATTCTAATGACTAAACACTTATCTCTAAAATTAGTCATCTCTGGTACATAGCATTTCCGGGAACCCATTTATGGTCTGGCTACATGATAAATACCAACAGTTCTAAAACAGCTAATAGCAGACCAACAAATTTTATTATAGGTATATAATGTAGTAGGTATTGCCTACGTGAGGTACACAATTGAAATTTGTTTGGTTGTATAGGAAGACATATTAAGAAACTCTAAATTTTTAAAATTATCTTCCATAATACCATGTCACATTCTAAATGGTTACCCTAACCTAGTAGTAAATATGGTGTCAGCACCACATAGAACTTGCAATTGAGCTGTGTACACATAGTAGCTAATCCAAAATTTTCACTGGCATTCATAATCCCAGGAATACTCAGAAGATAAGTATAATCTAAGAAACATGTGTGTTCAGTGACATTGGCCAAAGATGCTAACGAGCTCTGCCAGACTCTCTGAGCCAGTCACAGCTGGAGTGTTTTCTGTTTTCAAACTGTGAGACACATTTGTAAAAAATATGTTGACTGATGCAAATTGTCAAGGTGGGTCTCATGTATACATTATATATTTGTGATATAAGGAGATGGTAGCTGGCACAATTTCTTCACTAGATTGTATGTTCTAAGTACTTAAAATAATTCATGGTCAATCAGCTCTAAAAATATTGGAATAATCAAGTAATTATGGATGCATAATCATAAAACTAGCTTGGTGCTTTTCATGAGGATTAAATCTGTGAAACAAGTACAAATGGCATGTATCTACTAACTCTAAAGGTGATTTCAAAACTTTTCCCTGTTTTTGAATGAAGAAAACATGAAGATTCCACAGAGTTTTAGCCAACAAAGTATTATCCAGTTTGTTGTATTTCCTGGGTTTCGATCTACCTAGAGCTTTATGTTTTCCTCTCCTGAGTTCTGAGATTACAGGTGTATATGCTTACTTAAGTATCACAAAGTGTCACATATGCAGTTTTCTGATATTTATTTTACAGTCACTATATAAAGGCACAAATTCCATTCCCTCCACTACTCACAGGATGTTACTAGAACCATTTTCTTTCAGTGAATACAGTCCAGGCTCACTCAGACTTTGCTTATGAGCACATGGTTCTGTCCAGTTAGATCTTTTGTTTTAGGGTGATTCAGGGTAGAAGCATAAGCCCTTAACCTGAAGAAATTATTATAATGTTTGCTTGTTTATGAATTTTCACAATAGGATTTGAACTGAGGTCTTGATCACTTAAGTGTGTGCCAGTCTGCTCAAGTGTCCACTAGACACACTTTGAGCCTGGATGGGGTTGGCCTGCATCCCAGCACTACCACAAACCCGCTGTCCGGTTTCTAGTTTTGATGAAAGAAACTCAGTGATCCTACATATCAGTAAAGCTTCTAACTAGGGGACAAGTTGGGAGCAATGAAGAAAGCTAGGACTAACATGAATTTTACAGTTTATAGTAGTTTGAGTAATTTCTGTGATTTATATTTTCCACAAAATATTTTTTTTCTATTTACATAAGGAGTTTCTTCAAAATATTCAAGGAAGCTTGATGACAACGACACTTTATGATGAGTGGCTCGGTGTCAATGAGCAAGCCAGTGAAGAAGAGAAATTGGCTACTGTGCAGAGGTAAAGCCTTGCTCATCACATGAACATCATCAACAGAAACGAACGTAATGTTTGTGTGCACACATTAGATTATATACCACGGAATTATTTACTAAAAATACTGACTGACACCAAAAGGTTTCCATGTTCACAAACATGGAAGACATTTTTAAAGGAGATGTATTACAGGGGAGTCAAGTGGCCCATGCTTAGAATCTCAGCATTTATATAACAAGTACATCTTTTTTTTTTTTTTTGCTGATTTTTTACTATTTCAAGCACATTCTTACTTTCATTTGATTGCATAAATCCATGAATAAGATACAATTGCTCTGTTCCCTTAATTTGTTTTTACAAATGAATAAGCAAAAGTTATTGTTTTAAAATAACTTGTCTCCTTGTTCAGTCTTTTTACCACCACTGAATGCTTTACTGTTGAGACAACTTTTCAGAACACTTTATGAAATTGAGAGAAATTCTTCCATGAATTATATGACTGCTGATAATTTATGCATTTCCATTGCTCCAAGTATCCTATGGGTATGTAGTTCCTGCAACACAGGATGAGAAAATGATATGGGCAAAAAGGTAATGAGACTTTTATTGTACACATAGGGTAAACTAGTCTTTACAATGAGATAGTAATACAGGATTATCCTGAGAATCCATTTTGTTTTTTAAAATTTGCCTTCTGGAAGGGAAGAATCATTGATGGTGATTTAAGTAAGTAGAATTTAAGTGGGTATTTGAGCTCAATGCTAAGTCCTTTTTTAATTGTGATTTAGAATATAGTTAAGCTAACCCACTGAGACCAAGTGCTATGAAATGATAAGAAAACATGATTGCTTCTTCAGCAATCAAGACTGAATCCTGATGTCATCACTAATGAATGTGTGAACTTCTGCTTGTTTAAGGTTGTTTCCTCATCTAAACAAAGGCAATATGGTTTACTTTTTAGCAGATAAGGTTGCTATGAGGACTGTTTAGTGTGAATAAACATACCCTTTACCTCTTGTTGCTGACTATGGTTTCTTTAGAGGAACTGTTGAGTATACTTTTCTATGGCATTCATCTTTCAAATACTGTAATTAAATACCAGAATTTATGCATTTATACATTTATAGAGATCAAACGATTATTTTGACTCTCAGTATTTGAGTTTCTGACTTATTATTAATTAACCAATCATTCTTGGACTACAGGTGCTGTAATGTATGGAGAGAAAATGGGAACTGTCCAGGCAGCCACTGGTATGTTTTCTAAGCTAATCAAAAATCAAGTTGCTAAGAGACAAGCAACATTTGCTTATCCTAATATAAGAGATAGATAGGGCATCTTCAAAAACCTCAAGAGATCTGCAGAATATGGCATTCAAAGATGTTCTCTTAACTTTAGATTTTTTTTTATATCGAGACATATCAACCCCTGACAGTACCCCCTATTCTACTCCAAGTAGAAGATGAACATTGAAGAATCTCCACTGGGAGATGATTGAATTAGTGGCAAGCCTATCTCTTGGCAGGGAAAACTCCTTGCTCCAACTGTAGACAGAATGCTGTCCAAAAAGGACAAAACTTGGAAGCAGGTAAGTTGACAACCTAGTTCTGCCAAGATAGGGTAGGCAAGTCCTTCATAATTCCTGTTCTACAATCAATGTCTGTCAGAGAGACGGGGCCAAACGGCTGAAGATTGATGCTGTAATGTATGGAGAGAAAATGGGAACTGTCCAGGCAGCCACTGGTATGTCATTTCTTAGTTTTGGAAGCTGCAGTCCCTGAACTTCCTATATAATCAGATATTTATCCCTCTCAGGTCTCTGAGGTGGTTGAAGAATAGATAGCTAGAGTATCATAATTAAATTTTGAGTTGTTTAGGAATCAATAGAGTGTTCTGGATCTAAGAAGATGTTTTTAAAATTGTGGTGCAAGTTAGTGTGAAGACTGAGTTAGATATAGAACTTTAAACTCATGGAGATGGTTAGATAGTGGAATGTTAAAGTCAGGTGTCAAATACATATGGACTGGACATTGGGAATGTATGCTAAGCCATATAACTCTCATAATTGTGCCCTAATTACCTCTGTTGTTTTGTATTGTATTTATTGTTATAAGAGAAAGCCATTTGTTGGACTCAAAGGGAGGAGCTGTTGGGAGGAAAAGATATACCTTAAACTTAAAAAAAAAAAAAAAGGAAGGGGATGGGTGGGTTGAGGCGGAAAAAGGTGGGAGGATGGGACTGGAGGGAGGCGTAGGGAGAGGATTGCGATTGAGATGTAACTTGAAGAAATAAAAAATAAAGAGGAAAAACATAACCAATAAATACATGAAAAAAATATCATTTATGAAAATCAGCAATGGGGAGTTTACTAAAACCATTGTGATGGAAAACTTCACCTGTTTGTTTAGGTGTTCGTTCTATTATTAGAAATTGCCTCTAAATTTTCATTTCCTCTTCCTAGTGATCTAGATTTTATGTAAGAGGTAACTGTCAGAAATGAGATAAAATTAGTAAATTAATTAATTAATTAATGATATGTGGAGAAATAGAATTTATGTTAATATATCGACTCCTGTATTGATTTTTATAATATGATATGTATTATCAATTCAAT
>CAJQZJ010029989.1:6936-21095 GCA_907164525.1 Lophiomys imhausi | reverse complement strand
AAGATACTCTTAAAAGTGTGTTGCAAGTTAGTATGAATGTTGAGTCACATATAGACCTTTAAACTCAAGGAGATGGTTAGATAGTAGAATGTTAAAGTCAGGGGCCAAATATGTATAAACTGGACATTGGGAAGGTATACTTGGCCATTTAACTCTCATAAATGTGGCATATTTATATCTGTTGTTTTGTATAATACTTACTGTAATAAGAGAAGGAACCATCTGTTGGACTGAAAGGGGAAACTTCTGGGGGGAAGAGGGTGGAAGGGCGGGATAGGAAGGGGGAATAGGGAGGGGTTTGTTACTGAGATGTAACTTGAAGAAAAAAAAATATTTAAAAAAAAAGAAACTGAAACGGGGGCCTGGAGGAAGGCTTCTTCAATTACCATTCACAGATAGCCCAGGCTCACTTGCTTAGGGATGGCACCTCGCACACTGGACTGGGTCTTCCTACATCAGTTAGCAAATAACCCTACAGACATTCCCACAGGCCAATCTGATAAAGACAACTCCTCAACTGAGCTTCCCTCCTCATTGGTATATTGTTTTCTGTCAAGTTGAAAAATACCTAACTAGCTGGGCAGTGGTGGCACACACCCTTAATCCCAGCCCTAGGGAAGCAGACGCAGGTGGATCTCTGTGAGTGTGAGGCTAGCCCCTGAGTTTCAGGACAACAAGGACTACACAGAGAAACCCTATCTCAGAAAACCAAGAAAGAAAGAGAGAGAGGGAGGGAGGGAGGAAGGGAGGGAGGGAGGAAGGAAGGAAGGAAGAGAAAGAAAAGAAAAAAAACTTAAGTAGCATAGGGCCCCACAGAAATATTTTTTTCAAAACTGTGAAAGTAGACTTCACACTATACATGAAAATTTATTAAACATAAACCTTAAGTTTCTAATTTCTGAAAGAAAGCACGGGAAAAAACTTTTGTGAAGGGTAGACAATAGGGTCATTTTAAATCCATGTTTTATAACTTTAAATAGCACATACTATTCTGAATAATTGAAGGCAGCAAATTTAATTACAGATAAAGGTGAGCGCACAGTATAAACGGTCATCCCCACTGATCAGAGACTCTGGTGACATACTTAGGAACCCTTCATTCTAACCACTAACTGGTCATCAAACCTAAGGATCATCAATGATCCTGACTTTATAAAATAATAAAAAACCAGCACAAAACAAACTTTAAAAAGAACTCAGTGAAATTATTCTAAGAAAATAAACCTTACAGATGTTCCAGCTTCAGCGTCATCATGAGGATGTTCTCGAGCGTTGTTAGTTGCACTTGTGTTGTCCCCAGGTCTCTGAAGGAGAAAGTCAGACTTCATGAGGAACCATTCTCATCACATGTTGTTACTTAAACCTTGGCTCTCCTATAAAACTACCTGACTCAGGAGTAAGGAACCCTGTCATAGAAGAAACTCCTAGAGAGCTTACTGTATCCAAGGTTACTACTTACACCGTCCACTTACTGAGCTGGCACTGAATACAGTTACCTTCTTACTTCTCATTTTCATATTGCATTTACGCCATGGCTACTACTTCATACGTTCTCTTCTTTTTAAAAATAATAAACATCTTTGCCTCTTGGCTTTCTGGGATAATGATATTTTCATCCTCTCTTCTAGACTTATTTTGTGTGGATGTGTATCTATCTGTCTGTGTAAGCAGATGTACGTGAATGTGTGTGGGTGCCATTGAAGCCAGAAAAGGATGTTGGATCTCTATAGTGTGTTGTCAGCTAGCCATATGGTTGTTGGGATTCAAATGGTAATCCTTGCGATAGAGCAGCAAAAGCTCTCAACTTCTGAGCCAGCTTCCTAGCTTCTTATATGTTGCATATCTCTCCATGATCTTTAATACTGCTCTCTCTTTAAGCTGAATGTCTTGACCATTATATATCTTTCTCCACCCTTTTCTTTGTTAATAACATTTTAAAGGACTTTGTTTTAAATTGTGTGTATGTATGTGGGTCTGTGTGTGGGAATCTGTACATGACAGTAGGTGTTTATAAAGGCCAGAAGCATCAGATTCTTCTAGAGCTGGAGACAAAGGCAGTTATGAACAGCCAATCCTCATTAGACCACACCTCTGCTCTACAAAGAGAGCTCCAGGACAGCCAAGGCTGTTATACAGAGAAACCCTGTCTTGAAAAACCAAACAATAAAAAAGAAAAAAAGAAAGGAAAAAGTTGTACAGAAACCTACTTCTATGGAAGCTTCCTAAAGCGTGTGCAAGCGCACGCGCACGCTCGCGCGCGCACACACACACACACACACACACACACACACACACACACACAGTTTAAGTGGAGTAACCTTATAATAGGGAAACAATTTTTCCCATGAGACACTATAGGCTAACAAATAAAATGCCCAGTATTGGGAATGGGTTATTTGTTTTGAAGCTGTTGGCCACTGAGGTCCATAGATCTCCAATTATAGGTTATTGACAGTGCTCTTGATAATCTTCCATAACTTGATGGTAATATCTTACCACAGAATGTACCACATAGTTGAGCCACAGGATATGAAGAAATCAAACTAGTACTCACCTGGAAGTTTCAAATTTATTGGCTATCTTTAATAGCCTGGAAGATGCTATGTAGGCTACCAGAGGAGAAAAGTAATAATGATCTTACTCAACCATGAATTCTGCAAGCTAAAATAACAACTGCCCTGGCAACACATGCTCACTGATATAATACTAGTACAAATGTCAAAAGAATAATCAAACACTTTTCAATGGAATCTAAGGTCTGCTCCACAAGATGAAACCCATACTGGGGACATTATTGAGGCATGAATCTGTGACTAAACAGGTCATAGGCCCTAGGGGAGAATCTACTATTTTCAGTCTGCTAAAGGACATAGTATTAAATAAAATATTAATGACTTATCTTTAAACCTATACATTAATATATCCCTCAATGCTCATTAGAGATTTTTGTTTTGTGGATTTTTTTTGTTGTTGTTGTTGTTTTGGTTTGGTTTTTTGAGACAAGCCCTGGCTGTCCTGGACTCACTTTGTAGACCAGGCTGGCCTTGAACTCACAGAGATCCAGCTGCCTCTGCCTCCCAAGTGCTGGGATTAAAGGCGTGCGCCACCACTGCCTAGCCTAGTGGTGCAATTGGTTAGCTCACGGTACCTGTAGAGAAGATTCTTTTTGGAATAGGTGGCAGTTAACACAAAGACCCACAGAGGTCAAGGTACAGAGAATAGGAGACTGCAGAAGACTCGCCCTAAATGGGACATTCTACATCACATCTCTCTCCCAAGGCTCAGGGGTCATTGTGGGGCAGAGGGACTGTAAGAGCCAGAGGTGTAGTCATTCCTTGTAATGACCACAAGGAAATAATCTTTTCCAAACAGATCAGGGCAGCTGCACATATGAATTCATGGGAGTTGTAATAGCATGTATGTATGAGACTTGCATAAACACAAGTCAGACAACATTCCAACATGAAGAGGGAAGTAGGCATGAAATGATGGCCATAGCTAAGAGCCTATTAGAACTGATAGCAACTGAGAAAGAGAGAGCCTGCTGAAGAGTGTAGCCCGAGGTGGGTTGACCATATTCTATTGAAAAGCCACACAAACAAAAGTATAAGAACCCAAAGTAGAGTGGGTATGGAAGGAGTGTGGCTCTGGGAAGGGATAAATATGATCAAAACACAGCGTATGGTCTTATCAAAGAACTAATAAGAAGTGAGAAAAAAATACTCTCTGATGAAAGCCAGTAAGAAGTAAAGAAATCATCTCATGAACCACAAGATTACCTAGATACTTACAGATATTTTAATGCTGGCAATTTAAAAAAGTAGGGATCTTCAACAACTGTGAGAGGGTTACGGCTGAGGATTCTGAAAAATAAAATGGGGTTGAAATTAACAGCATTTCAGTGTGCACAGGCCTACTTATAAAGTTCAGATTAATTTCTTTGGTAAGGAACTTTTCTTAAAAAAAAAATCACTTTGTGGGCTAGCAAGATGATTCAACAGGTAAAGGTACCGGCCACCAAGCCTGACAACTTAGGTTCAATCTCCAGACCTGCAAGATGGAAGGCAAACACCAGCTTCCCCAAGTTGTCCTCTGACCTCTACATACATGTCATGGCAGTAATAGTCCCTGGCATACATGTACCCACACACAGACACAAATGCGCAGACATTTTTTTTAAAAAAATCACTTTGTTTTACCTATAAACCACCCCTGGACTCCATAAGCATTCATATTTTGAAAATTATCCATGTGTATTTTCTGAAAACAACAGAAAAAACCAGAGGGAGAAAAACAGGGGAAAATAGTGGATTGAAAAGAAAAAAAAAGATGCCAAAGAATTTTTAGGTCAAAAATCCTACAGACAAAGGACTGGAGATACAGTTCAGTGGTTAGGACTGCTAGCTGCTCTTGTAGAAGACCCAGATGGTTCTCAACCTCTCAGTGTAGGAAACATTATTCTTAATGTCTCTCATAATTCAAGATGCTTGTCCACTTTTTAAAATATAAAATAATTTATGGTTAACTCACTCAGTTAAGGAAAAAACATGTGTCGGAGTCTGTGTGTGTGTGTGTGTGTGTGTGTGTGTCGGGGGGGGGCATTTCCCTGGCTTTAAAGCCAAATAAAAAAAGGATGTCAGAGGTGGAATTGGTTATATCCAGGCTCCATCAAATACTCTCACTGGTATACTTGATTAAACAAACCCTGTGTGAGGGTGCCTGTAATTATTTGGTAGCCTCCTGATCCATGAATGTCTGAGAGCAAGGACCATGACTTATTGTTACTGTTACCCCTGTACCTGAAACATCTATGTTATTTAATGAGTGTTTGTTGGATAAATAAGCAATATTGTTTATACATCAACGAAATCAATAAATTTTCTCTCCCACTGGGTGAACACATGCCTTGTTTTCTTGCCCAGACTGGGAAACAAACAAACAACAAAAACAAAATATAAAACAGAAGAACTGAAGTTAAACAGAAGAATAGAAAATCTGCCTTCCGGTTAAAGCTAATCATGATTGTCTATAGTGCATATTAACAATTACTTTGGCTAACACTAATTGTGCTGGAGGGGAAAAGGGCTCATGGGTCCTGGCCTGTGGTGGTTTGAATGAAAATGGCTCCCATAGGCTCACAGGGAGTGGCATTATCGGAGATGTGGCCTTGTTGGGGGAAATGTGTCACTGGAGGTGGGCTTTGAGATTTCAAAAGCTCAAGCCAGGCAGAGTGTCAGTCTCTCTTCCTGCTGTCTGCTGATGTGGATGTAGAACTCTCAGCTCCGTCTCCAGTCCCAGTTAAATGCTTTCCTTTATAAGAGTTGCTGTGGTCATGGTGTCTCTTCGCCGCAGTGAAACCCTAAGACACAGCCGTAGCTGAGGAGCTATGGACAGCTGAATGTTTTTGGAGTGGAGTGGAATCAGTTTTCCAGAATGAGATCCTGGTAGGACAACCATGCTCCAGAGATGCTTCTATACACAGGAAGACATGGGCACAATTGCTGTGATAAAACACTATAACCAAAGCGACATATAAAAAAAAAAGTTTTATTTGGACGTAAGAGTTGCAGAGAGTTAAGAGTCCATGGTTCTAGGGCACAGGCATGACAGCAGGAGTACAGAGCTCAGGGGTCACATCTTGACCCACACAAAGCAGAGAGCAAACTAGAAATAGTGCAAGTCTTTAAACTCTCAAAGGCTCACACCTCCTAAACCTTCCCAAATGGCACCACCAACCGGGGACCATGTATTCAAATGACTTAAAAAGAGGACATGAAGTGGGGGCGCATCTGGGAGAAGATAGAGGAGGAAGGGGGGTGTGAATAACATCAAACTACACTGTATGGAATTCTCAAAAAATAATACAAATACTGTATTTAAAAAATTTATTATGCCAGGCATGATGGTGCATGCCTTCAATCCCAGCACGCATGAGGCAGAGGCATGGAGATCTCTGTGAGTTTGAGGCCAGCCTGGTCTACAAAGCAAGCCCAGGACAGTCAGGGCTTATTACACAGAGAAATCCTATCTCAAAAAACAAAAAAAAAAAACAAAAAACAAAACAACAAAAATCTACTGTGCTTCCAGGCATCTGTGATCACTGTTTTATATTTAATTCTATCAATAACTTCACTGGTCAAATTATTATTGGTCCATTTTACCCATGAGGAAACCAGGCACACAGAAGCTACACAAGTCCTGTTTCTAAGATCATAAAAAGTAAAGCAGGAATTTGAAATCAGTTCTGACACCAAAGCTTGTGTTTAACTTATTAGAAGGTATTTAAGACAGGTGAAATTTAACATTAATTTTTGGAGGACTTAATATGGAAAACTTTTAAATTTCTTTCTTTTTTAGTGTGTATTAATTGTATCAAATAATGAGTTAGAAATAACTTCTTGTTTTGCTTTTGTTTTTCGAGGCCTAGTCTCATGGAGATCAAGTTCCAGACGCAGACTAGAACTCACTATGCAGATCAGGACGGCCTTGAGACTCTGATCTTCCTGCCTTAAATCTCATGTGCTTGGATTACAGACATGAGCATTGTCTTAGAAATAATACTTTAAACTTCATACGCTTATCTGAGTATGCCTCTACGAGAAGGATAACTTTCTTTTAATCTTTTTCCCATGACCAGTACCTAATTAGTCCATTGTCATTGAGATGTGACAGACTCAAAGCTATGACAACATGGTGACATCAATGAAAATGGTGAGGTAAGGACATCAGAGTTCATCCCTCCACAAAATAGTGAACTGACAAAAACAAACAAAAAAACAGAATCAACTCTTTCAGACTTGTCGTGGTCATGGTATATCTCATCACAGCTATAGAAACCCTAACTAAGACAGGGGGTTGGTTACAATGTCAGAGGTTTATTTTAGTCCATGTGTGTCTAAATAGGAGTACCCACAGAGGGCAGAGGGCAGGAAATTAGTAAAGGGCCATGAGGGTGGAGGGATTTCAAAGGGAAAGTCATAGAATGCAGGTGATTTGAAAGGAGAAAGAAGAACGCAATAGGATCATCATGAAAGAGGGGAAAGAACGACTGTAAGAGTTAGAGGGAGTAGATGTTGTCTTACTTAGGATTTCTATTGCACCAGGACCAAAAAGCAACTTGGAGAGGAAAAGCTTTATTTGGCTTTACATTTCCACATTGCTGTTCATCACCAAAGGAAGTCAGGACAGGAACGCACACAAGGCAGGAACCTGGAGGCAGGAGCTGAGGCAGAGGCCATAAAGGAGTGATGCTTACTGGCTCACCCCACATAGCTTACTCAGCCTGCTTTCTTATAGAAGCCCAGGACAACCAGCCCAGAGATGGGACCACCCACCTTGGGCTGGACCTTCCCACTTTGATCACTAGTTGAGAAAATGCCTTACAGATGAACCTCATGGAGGCATTTCTTCAACTGAGGGTCCTTCTCTCTGATGATTAGCTTGTGTCAAGTTGATACACAAAACCAGCCAGTACAGATGTCTTCAGAGAAATAGTATTTGCTAGATATAAAAGCACTGTTGCAAGAATGAACTCATGGCATTTGGGACTGCATGCACAAGACTGGTGCAACATCAAGCTGGCTAAAATCCTTGGGTGGATGAGGGAGGGGCTGATGAAGTCCCATCCCTATGTGAGGAGCTATAGATAATTGATGTCTTCTGGGGGAGGGAGAATAAGTTGTCTTCAGGCTCATAGATCCTGACAGGCTGCTCATGCCCCAGTAGATGGTTCTACACTCATTCTATGCACATACAGGCAGCACCAAGTAGATTTAGTGAAGTTTTTTTTTTCTTTTCTTTTTTAGAGCACTCAGAGTTAGGAGGGAAAAGTGGTGTGAGAGATAAGGGATGAACTAATGGGGAAAGAATGTGGAGATGGGTTTGATTAAGACATGTTATATGAAAAGTCCCCACTGTCAGGGAAGACAAACACAGCTCTGGGTTCCCTGCCCACCTGGGAAGTCTGTCTGTTTTGAGTGCTTTAGTGTGTATGTGTCTGTGTGTGATGCATGCGTGTTCTCTGCTTTCAATAGACCATGGCTGAGTGCTGAAAAAAAAAAGAGTCCTGTTACATGGAAGAAGGAAATTCTCAAACAAATATATAAAATTATACAGGAGTAAATTAATAGATAATCATAGTAAAAACATAACAGCCCACAAACCCACTACTATGGGGAACAATGTGGAACTGGGCTCCTTCTAAGCCTCACTGGTGGGTCCCTGGGAGATGTCACTAGAAAGGCCTGTCTTTAATTTGACTTAACTGCATGATACCCAGTGTTCAAAACCTTTCTAAGAGTTGTTTTTGGAAAACAATTCCAGGCAAATGTTTTAATTATGGCAGCTGCATGAAAAATAGGATTACAGTTAGGATGAAAAACAGCCTGAGCAACAAGTTTAACATGAAAGTAGAGGAATACCCTGTAAGAGGAACTCTGAGATGTTCATATATGTTAAGATGACCACAAGCCACATGCCTCTGTGTCTGGAAGGCCATGCACATGTGTATGCCTGAATAGGTAGAAAACAACCCAGAATACCCGAGGACGTTCACCCCTGGCTGATCTTGTGGTTCTGCACAGGTAGAAGGGGAAGCTAAGGCTCCTCCAAAAGCACCCGCACTAGAATCCCAAAGGCAACAGGAAAACGGTTCCTTAGAGGAAGATGGTCAGAGAAATAAGCAGCACCCAGATCCTGCTCCAGCACACATGAAGTACATGGGGAAGAAGAAATCCTTCCTTTTCCTCATCTGCAAGGTCCATGAGGCTGAGGGCACACCTCCCCATGTGAAGCTCCTCAGTGTAGGATTCTGTGTTAGACCAGCAGATTCCAAGGAAATAGAAAGGGTGAGATATCTTAATCACAATGCTGAGAATAACCTTAAAGATGATTGTCTGGTGATGAAAAATTGGGAAATAAGGCTGCTATTAACCAGCAAGACTCAAATTCTAGAGTTGTAACTTTCTACTGATGTGACTGAGTAAGGGAACCTCAGACTTACAGGTTCCTTAATAGCATTTTCCTCACTTGAATGAATGAGAATGAGAATGGGAGTGACATCTAAGAAGGGTGTGCCCAGAAGAGGCACTCAGCAGTAGTGAGTTCATATGTTCAATGGATCAGGAGCTGAAACTCTAGGGTTGTTGGAGGTACTGTGTCCAGGAGCTCAAGTGCTTCCTGGGGGAAATGGATTGACAAGTTTGGCTCCTATTATAAGGGATGAAAATCTACCCAGAAAATTACATGCAAAGTTCCTCAGAGGTTCTGTAACTGAACAAGTGAGTCAAAATCTCTCAGTTTCAACATTTTCATTCACAAATTGGGCATAAGAATAGTAATACTGTGGGGCTGGAGAGATGACTCAATGTTTAAGAGCACTGACTGCTCTTCCAGAGGTCCTGAGTTCAATTTCCAGCAGTAACATGGTGGCTCACAACCATCTGTAATAGGATCTGATTCTCTTTTCTGGTGTGTGTGAAGACAGATCACTCATATACACGTAAATATATATATATATTATATATATATATATATATATATATAAAAGAATAGCAATACTTCAAGAGTTTGGGGGAAAGTAAAAATGAAATATAATATTTGACCATTTACTATGTGCCAAACACTATTCCACAAACTTCTGGTACATTATCTTACTTGTGTCACCACTTTATATAATACCAGGAACATAACAGACACCTCTTATCTAGTACAAGATATCAAAAATGGCTACAGGTAGAGGAAGAATTACTAGGATTACAGGAGAAAATGCCTTGATAACCCCCAGTGGGAAAATAGGATCCAACACGGAGAGGAAAAGTGTCAAGGATGTTGGATGGGACCCTCTCAAGACTGCTGGGTGATTATAAGATAAACATCCCACTTAACTTATCCCAAAGGACAGACTTGAGTTGCTCTTTTCATCTTTAATTAAGTTTGTGCCTCTCTGAACATGAGAAGCAGCTGCCAGAATCCCACACAAACCAAAGGGACAATAATACCCTGAAGGAAGCAAACTTTTGTACATGGACAACTTCCTGAAGAAAACTGATACTGGAGGAGGATCCAAGATCCCAGAGAAGAGCTCCAGTGCCCAAGCAACACAGGGCTCCAGCCTGTGGCCAAAGCCCCTAGTCAATGGCCCTACCAGATTTCCTGAATTCCAGCCTCCATATGAATCTACTCTCCTCACTGAGAAAACTAGCCAAACCACAAGAGCATCTCGGTCATTAACAATTTCTTGCTGGAGATTCCAACAAACTTGGAATGGCTTCCACTGTACACTGTATCTGAGAAACTGGAGGTCAAGATCAGTCACCTCAGAGCAATGGAGCACCTCAGTCACACTGCTGACTATGAAATCCAGACTGCGTCTGTGTTTTCCAGACAAATGCTAGTACCAACCACCTACTGGAGCAGGGAATTCTAACTCCAGGATCAACTCTACCCTCTGCCCCAGAAGAGATCCTGTGCCTGAGCAACACAGGGCTTCAGCCTGCATCCCTAGCCTCCTGTCAATGGCCCTACCTGACTTCCTGAGTTCCAGCCTCCAAATAGAACTACCTACCTCCCCAAGAAGACCAACTGGAGCACAAGATCATCCAGGTTAGGCACCCCCACCCCAATCCGCTACCTGTGGGTCCAATGGGGACACAAACAGCAGAGGGGAGTTGCAGGCTATTCCCTGAGATCTAGCCTCTGGCCTACCTTACCATTCTGAGGAGGACCA
The DNA here is from genome assembly GCA_907164525.1 of Lophiomys imhausi. Classification (NCBI taxonomy): domain Eukaryota; kingdom Metazoa; phylum Chordata; class Mammalia; order Rodentia; family Muridae; genus Lophiomys; species Lophiomys imhausi. The sequence continues at coordinate 10,369 of CAJQZJ010029989.1, read as the reverse complement.
CTGGTCCCCAGGAATATCCAGCCTCTGCCAAGGGCCCTACCCCATGTCTGAGAGGTTCAGTAGGCAACAGGAACAACCAACCAACACTAGGGACAACCAGATGTGTAGAGGTCAGAATAAGAGCACAAGCAACAACCCCAGGGCCATATGGCACTACCAGAACCCAGTCCTCTTACCACAGCAAGTCCTGGACACCCTAGAATATCTAACATGCAGGAAAATGACCTTACATCTGATGTTATGAAAATAATAGAGGCCTTAAAAGAGGAAAACAAATCTCTCAAAGAAATGCAGGAAAATATAACCAACAGGTGAAGGTAATGAATAAATCCCTTAAAGAAATTAAAGAAATACAGGAAAATACAGTCAAAAGGGAGAAGGAAATGAATAAAACTGTGCAAGACCTGAAAATGAAACTAAAAACAATAAAGAAAACAGACGCTGAGACAATCCTGAAGATGGAAAACTTAGGAAAAAAGAACATGAACTACAGACACAAGCATCACCAACAGAATATAAGAGATGGAAGACAGAATCTCAGGAGTAGAAGATATGTTAGAAGAAATTGATACATCAGTCAAAGAAAATAGTAAATCTAAAAAGCATCTTAACACAAAACATCCAGGAAATTTGGAACACTATGAAAAGACAAAACCTAAGAATAGTAGGAAAAGAAGAAGATTCCCAGCTCAACGGCCCAGAAAATATCTTCAACAAAATTGTAGAAGAAAATGTCCCTAACCTAAAGAAAGAGATGCCTATTAATGTACAAGAAGCCTACAGAACACCAAATAGACTGGATCAAAAAAGAAAATCCCCTCGCCACATAATAATCAAAACACTAAACATACAGAACAAAGAAGGAATAGTAAAAGCCGCAAGGGATAAGGGCCAAGTAACGTATGTAGGCAGACCTATTAGAATTACACCAGAGTTCTCAACAGAGACTTTAAGAACCAGAAGGGCCTGGGCAGAGGTAATGCAGCCTCTAAGAGATTACAGATGCCAGCCCAAATATTATACCCAACAGAACTATCAATCACCATAGATGGAGAAAACAAGATATTCCATGACAAAACCAAATTTAAACAATATCTAATATCTTAGCACAAATCCAGCTCTACAGAAGATCCTAGAAAGAAATTTCTAACCCAAGGAGTTTAACTACATCCAAGAAAACACAGGAAATAATTAACTCCTCTGCAACAAAATCAAAAGAAGAGAAGCACTCATACACACAATACCATCAACATCATATCAACAGCTAACAATCATTGGTCATTAATGTAGCTTAACATTAAAGGACTTGATTCCCCAATAAAAAGACACAGGCTAACAGAACAGATGCATAAACGGAATCCATAATTTGACTGTATACAAGAAACAAACTCAGCAACAAAGATAGACATTACCTCAGAGTAAAGAGCTGGCAAAAAGGTTTTCCAAGCAAATAGATCCAAGAAGCAAGCAGTAATCATCATTCTAGTATCTAATAAAATAGATTTTCAACCTAAACTTATCAAAAGAGATAGGGAAGGACACTTCATACTCTCAAAGGAAAAATCCACCAAGATGACATCTCAATTCCAAATATCTATGCCCTGAATACAAGAACACCCACATTTGTAAAAGGAATATTACTAAAGTTTAAATAACTCACTGATTCCCATACATTAATAGCGGGAGACTTCAACACTCCACTACCACCAATGGAAAGTCATCTTGAGACAGAAACTAAATAGAGAAATAATGAAACTAACAGATGTCATGAATCAAATGGATCTAATAGATATCTACAGAACATTTCACCCAAACACAAAAGAATATACCTTCTTCTCAGCACCTCATGGAACCTTCTCCAAAATTGACCATATAGTTGGTCATAAAGCGAGCCTCAACTGATACAAGAAAATTGAAAAAAAAAAAAAACCCTTGTATTTTATCAGATCACCATGGATTAAAGCTGGACTTCAACAGCAGAAACAACAGAAAGCCTACACACTTATGGAAACTAAACAATTCTCTACTCCATGATGAACAGGTCAGGGAAGAAATAAAAAAAATTAAAGACTTCCTAAAAATTTAACAAAAAATAGAATGCACAACATACCCAAACATATGGGACACAATGAAAGCAGAGTTAAGAGGAAAGTTCATAGCACTAAGTGCCTTCATAAAGAAATTGGAGAGATTTCATACTAACAATTTAACAGCACACCTGAAAGGTCTAGAACAACAAGAAGCAAACACACCCAAGAGGAGTAGATAGCAGGAAGTAATCAAACTCAAGGCTGAAATCAGTATATTAGAAACAAAGAGGACAATACAAAGAATCAACAAAACCAAGAGCCAGCCATACCACTTCTGGGTATACACCCAAATGACTCCTCACAGAATCATAAGGAAGTTTCCTCATCTATGTTCATAGTAGCCTTATTTGTAATAGCTAGAAACTGGAAACAACCCAGATGTCTCTCAACCGAAGAATGGATTAAAAAACTGTGGTACATCTACACAATGGAATATTACTCAGCTATCAGAAACAATGAAATTATGCAATTTGCAGCCAAATGGATGGGACTAGAGAAGCTCATCCTGAGTGAGCTAACCCAGACTCAGAAGGATGCACATGGCATCTATTCACTTATAGTAGGATTTTAGCCATATAGTACAGGATATCGATACTACAACCAACACACCAAAGGGAACATGGACATAGACTTTTTATTTTTTTTTTATTTCTTTTTTTATTTGTTTGTTTGTTTTTTAGTTTTCTCTCCCTGGCAATGAGACACTTTTCACTGGTGGTACTACCTTGTAGGCCCCCAGTGTATGAGGAGGTTCTTGGCCCTCATATGATCTCTGAACTGGGGTGAGGGACTGTTATGTAGGGACACCCCACTCCAGAGGAATGGGATGGAAGGGTTAGGGGTTAAAAAAAATGAAATGTAGCCGGGCGGTGGTGGCGCACGCCTTTAATCCCAGCACTTGGGAGGTAGAGGCAGGCGGATCTTTGTGAGTTCGAGGCCAGCCTGGTCTACAAAGCGAGTCCAGGACAGCCAGAGATATTCAGAGAAACCCTGTCTCGAAAAACCAAAAAAAAAAAAAAAATGAAATGTGAAGTTTCGGCCTTTTGCTACCAATTGTCATAAACTGTTTATGATAATTAAGAAATGCAAACTAATATGCAAGCTTGTCATTTTGTTAGGTACTATGACAGTCCATTATAGTTATTTTCTAAGCTAATCAGAAATCAAGTTGCTAAGAGACAAGCAACATTTGCTTATCTAAATATAAAAAATAGATAGGGCATCTTCAAAAACCTCAAGAGATCTGCAGAATATGGCATCCAAAGATGTTTTCTTAACTTTAGATGTCTTGATATTGAGACATGTCAGCTCCTGACAGCACCCCCTATTCTACTCCAAGTAGA
>CAJQZJ010029981.1:0-19698 GCA_907164525.1 Lophiomys imhausi | reverse complement strand
TTCATTCTTTTGCAAGTGGACATCCAGTTGGACCAGCACCATTTGTTGAAGATGCTGTCCTTCTTCCATTGTGCGTTTTTGGCTTCTTTGTCAAAGATTAGTTGGCCATAGGTGTGTGGATCCATGTTTGGGTCTTCAATTCGATTCCATTGATCCACTGGTCTGTTTCTATACCAGTACCATGCTGTTTTTATTACTGTTGCTCTGTAGTACAGCTTGAAATCTGGGATGGTGATACCTCCAGATGTTTTTTCATTGGACAAGATTGATTTAGCTATTCTGGGCTTTTTGTTGTTCCATATGAAGTTGAGACTAGCTTTTTCCAGGTCTATAAAGAATTGTGTTGGTATTTTGATAGGAATTGCATTAAATCTATATATTGCTTTTGGTAGGATAGCCATTTTTATTATGTTGATCTTACCTATCCATGAGCATGGGAGATCTTTCCATCTTCTAAAGCCCTCTTCCATTTCTTTCTTCAGGGGCTTGAAGTTCTTGTTATATAGGTCCTTTACATGCTTGGTTAGAGTTACTCCCAGGTATTTTATGTTGTTTGTGGCTATTGTGAAGGGAGTTGTTTCCCTTATTTCTTTTTCGGTATATTTGTTTGTTGTATAAAGAAGGGCTTCTGATTTTTTTGAGTTAATTTTGTATCCAGCCACCTTGCTGAAGTTGTTTATCAGTTGTAAGAGTTCTTTGGTGGAGTTTTTGGGGTTGCTTATGTATACTAACATATCATCTGCGAATAGGGATAATTTGACTTCTTCATTTCCAATTTTTATCCCTTTGATCTCCTTTAGTTGTCTTATTGCTCTAGCAAGGACTTCAAGTACTATATTGAAGAGATATGGTGAAAGTGGACATCCTTGTCTTGTCCCTGAGTTTAGAGGAAATGCTTCAAGCTTCTCTCCATTAATTTGATGTTGGCTACTGGCTTGCTGTATATTGCCTTTATTATTTCTAGGTATGGTCCTTGTATGCCCGTTCTCTCCAGAACTTTTAGCATGAAGGGGTGTTGGATTTTGTCAAATGCTTTTTCTGCATCTAGCGAGATTATCATGTGGTTTTTTTCTTTCATCTTGTTTATGTGGTGAATTACATTGATAGACTTTCGTATATTTAACCATCCCTGCATTCCAGGGATGAAGCCTACTTGATCATGGTGTATGATACTTTTAATGTGTTCTTGAATTCGGTTTGCTAGTATTTTATTAAGTATTTTTGCATCTATGTTCATGAGGGAGATTGGTCTGAAGTTCTCTTTCTTTGTTGGGTCTTTGTGTGGTTTAGGAATCAGAATGACAGTGGCCTCATAGAATGAGTTTGGCAGTGATCTTTCTGTTTCTATGTGGTGGAAGAGTTTGAAAAGGAATGGTGTTAGTTCCTCTTTGAAGGTCCGGTAGAATTCCGTGCTAAAGCCATCTGGCCCTGGGCTTTTTTTGGTTGGGAGATTATTAATGACTGTTTCTATTTCCTTAGGTGTTATTGGGCTGTTTAAGCTGTTATTCTGATTTTGATTTAGTTTTGCTAGGTGGAATTTATCGAGGAAATTGTCCATTTCGCTTAGGTTTTCAAATTTAGTGGAATATAGATTTTTAAAGTAATGTCCGAATATTTTCTGGATCTCCTCAATGTCTGTTGTTATTTCTCCCTTTTCATTTCTGATTTTGTTGATTTGTGTTCTTTCCCTTTGCCTTTTAGTTAATTTGGCTAGGGGTCTGTCTATTTTGTTGATTTTCTCAAAGAACCAACTCTTGGTTTCATTGATTCTTTGTATAGTTCTTTTTGATTCTAAGTTGTTGATTTCAGCTCTAAGTTTGATGATTTCCTGTCTTCTGCTCTTCTTGGGAGTGTTTGCTTCTTTTTTTTCCAATTCACCCAGCTTAGCTGTTAGTTCACTAATATGAGCTGTCACAATTTTCTTTTTGAAAGCACTTAGTGCTATGAACTTTCCTCGTAGCACAGCTTTCAATGTATCCCATAGGTTTGGGTATGTTGTGTCTTCATTGTCGTTGGATTTTAAGAAGTCTTTGATTTCCTTCCTTATTTCTTCCCTGACCCAGTGGTCATCCAGTAAGGAGCTGTTCAATTTCCATGTGTGTGTAGGCTTTCTGTTGATTCTTTTACTGTTGAAGACCAGCTTTATTCCGTGGTGGTCTGATAAGATACAAGGTGTTATTTCAATTTTCTTGTATCTACTGAGACTAACTTTGTGACCAATTATGTGGTCGATTTTGGAGAAGGTTCCGTGGGGTGCTGAGAAAAAGGTGTATTCCTTTGTGTTTGGGTGAAACGTTCTGTAGATATCTGTTAGGTCCATTTGTTTCATGATCTCTGTTAGACTCAATATTTCTCTGTTTGTCTTCTGTCTTGATGATCTGTCCTTTGTTGTGAGTGGGGTGTTGAAGTCTCCCACTACTAATGTGTTGTGATCGACGTGCGCTTTAAGTTTTAGAAGTGTTTCTTTTACGAAAGTAGGTGCCTTTGTATTTGGGGCATAGATGTTCAGTATTGAAATTTCCTCTTGATGAATATTCCCTTTAATGAGTATATAGTGCCCTTCTTTGTCTTTCTTCATTAACTTCAGTTGGAAGTCTGTTTTGTTTGATATTAGGATGGCTACTCCAGCTTGCTTCCTGGGTCCATTTGCTTGGAAAACCTTTTCCCAACCCTTTACTCTGAGGCAGTGTCTATCTTTTGTAGTTAGATGTGTCTCTTGTATACAGCATATGGAAGGGTCTTGCTTGCGGATCCACTCTGTAAACCTATGTCTTTTTATTGGGGAGTTGAGTCCATTGATGTTGATGGATATTAGTGACCTGGGGTTGTTATTTCCCATTAGTTTGGTATAGGCGGTGGTTCTGTTCCTCTTTTGATTTAGTTGCTAATGTGTTTTCTATTCCCTTTGTTTTCTTGGGTGGAGTTTTCTTCTCTGGGTTGGGATTTTCCTTCTAGGATTTTCTGTAGGGCTGGGTTTGTGGGTAGATATTGTTTAAATTTAATTTTGTCATGGAATATCTTGTTTTCTCCATCTATGTTGATAGAGAGTTTTGCTGGGTAAAGTAGTCTGGCTGGGCATCTATGATCTCTTAGGACTTGTAGTATATCTGACCAGGCCCTTCTAGCTTTTATCGTTTCTGGGGAGAAGTCAGGTGTAATTCTGATGGGTCTGCCATTGTATGTGACTTGACCTTTTTCTCTTACAGCTTTTAATATTCTTTCTTTGTTCTGTACATTTGGGGTTTCAATTATTATGTGGCGAGAGGAGTTTCTTTTCTGGTCTAATCTGTTTGGTGTTCTGTAAGCCTCTTGGATTTTTATTGGCATCTCTTTTTTCAGGTTTGGGAAGTTTTCCTCTATGATTTTGTTGAAGATATTTCCTGGACCTTGGAGTCGGGAGTCTTCTCTTTCCTCTATACCTATAATTCTTAGGTTCCGTCTTTTCAATGAGTCCTTGATTTCTTGGATGTTGTGGGTGAGAGATTTTTTAGCCTTCTCATTTTCTTTGGATGATGTACTGATTTCTTCCACTGAATCTTCCATGCCTGAGATCCTGTCTTCCATCTCTTGCATCCTATTGTTGATACTCACATCCGTAGTTCCTGTTCTCTTTCCTTGGTTCTCCACTTCCTCTTTTAACTCTGACTGTGTTTTCTTTATTGTTTCTATTTCTATTTTCATGTCTTGTATGGTTTTGTTCGTTTTGTACATTTCCTTCTCCAGCTTGCTTGTTTTTGTATGAAAATCTTTCATGGCCTTTTCCTTTTCCTGTTCAAGCTCTGTCACCTTGGCTTGGAGCTCTTTAATGGTGTTGTTCCTTGTTTTGATTTGTAGAATTGTGGTTTCCTTGAATTCCTTCATAGATTTAAGTTCTTCTTGCAGGGACTCTATCACTTTCCATACTGCAGAGTTGTCAATGTTTTCATGTGTTTCTGTTGGTGTGTGGTCATCCGAATTGGATGAGCTAGGGTGGTTCTGCTTTGTTGCAGTCATAATTCCTTGATTTCTATTTTTTTTTTTTGACCTTTCACCATTGGATGCATTTAGCTGTCTGTTTTCTGTGTTTGGAACCACAGTGGATGATTTGGTGCAGGGGACGAGTTACTTGGCTATCTGTCGTTGCTTACAGGGGGATTTCAAGGTCACTGTGATTTTAATGGCCAGAGGCACTGTGATCTGGTGCAGCGTATTCCCAGGTTGTGAGTAATGAACCAGGATTGTTTCACTGCTCCCAATTCAGACTTCTCTATGTTGCACTCTGAGTTATCAGCCTGTAATGGTTCTGATGATATGGGCCTGTTTGCCCAGGCACAAATTCTGTGGGCTTTGTTTGTCGTCCCGGAGGCTGACAGGGTCTGGCTCCACACCTGATATGTCTGGATTTTCCAGGATACAGCTATGGTCCCGATTTCTGGTTTCTCTCTAGTCTTCTCGCCACATGGCTGGACCCTGTGTCTAATTCCCTTCTTGTCTGTGCCGCCACGGTCCCGTGGGTACCCCAAGCCCCAGATCCTCCAGCTGCCTGAGTGCACCTCTCGTCCCAGCAGCTCCGCCGTGGGTGCACGGACCCCTGGTCCCACCCACGCCTGTCTCTCTCCCTAGATGACCTGCCATGGACTGGCGGGAATTTGGCCCTGCCAGCAGTGCTCTCTCCCCAGCTGCGCTATCCTGAGTGTGGGAGATTTGGCCGCTCCCGCCTGCTTTTGTGTTCCCTGCTTCCTGCGCTCTCTCGGAACCTCCCGCCCTCCGCTTTACAAGCGGCTGCTGCGGACCACCCGCTGAGCCCCCTGTTTGTTCCTTGCTAAGGCTTCCACTATCTCGCAACCTTTTCTAAGTGGGTATAAGTTCAGCCTGATGTGTGGGGAGCCCAATAGGCCAGCGATCTGTGGCCAAGTAGACCCTGATTCTGTCTGCTGTAAGTTGGGATCGATCTTACCAGGCGCCTCTCCAAATGGGAGTTCCCGAGTCCCCGGTTTAGTGGCCTCCGTGTCTGTGAGAGATGGGGAGAGCCTTGCCCTGGGACTTTTAACAGTCCCTTGGGAGCTGTGAGCGTTCCCGGGGGGGGGGGGGTCTAGCCCCCCCGGGTTTTGCACAGTGCCCAGTAACTCTGTGTTTTTTATGGCTCTTTTTTCCCCCGCGTTCGGAATGCGTCAGTGTAGGTCGCCGCCATCTTCGCTCGCCCCTAAATATTTATTTATTACTTGCTGGGTTTTTGAGTAGCTCTTGCCCACTTCTGGGGCTTGCTCCTAGGCCTGGGTTCTGTGCCAAGCCACGAAGTACCCCACTGCCTGGGTTCCCTGCTGTGCTGCTCTTTGTGGTCTGGGTTCTTTGAGCAGCGTGTTCTGCCCCCGCTGCCTGTATCAACGCCATACTGTACCCAGCTGCCTGAGTTCCCTGGCATGCTGCACCCCCACCCCTGTCTGTGTCCCAGCTGGGTTCTGTGCTGTGCTGAGCCCCTTGGCCTGTGTTCCACTGCTCCCTGCTCCCCGCTGCCTGGGATCCCCGTTGCACTGTGCTGTGATCCATGGCCTTGGTAGATATGTTTACCTGGGTGTCTGAGGGTCCCACAAGGGACCCCCACTAGTCCCTGAGTTTGCCGGGTGTGATCCTGCGGGTTCACGCTTCTCACGATGTTGCTCAGCTTGTTTATATTTCTGCAAGGTTGTAGCTATTTTCCCCAGAGCTCAAAATGTGTCCCTACCGACTGCTGCCATCTTGGATCTCCCCAGCTTAAATTCTTATGAGGAAACGTTGTATAAAAAAAAAATCCATTCTATTTATCATGAAAATTCTAAGAGGTTTATAAAACTTAACTCACTTAATTTGTGTGTGAGGTGTACAGTCACAGTCTCCATTTCATAACTGAGGAAACAGAGGCAGAGATTTGTTTGCTATTGTCGGGAAGTGTCAGTTGGGATTTTGACTCTGCCCATCAGGCTGTAGGTTCTGTGGTTTTAAGCAGTTTCAAATTTCCTCCCTCAATTAAATTTCTGAAATGTTGAGTATATGAGGACAATAATTATTTCATTTAGCTTCTGCAAAATTCCAGACTACATCATTACATATTATGACGGGCAAAAACTGAGGCTTTAAAAACTGATCAAAGAAACAATGTAGTTTATAAGAAAACAAACTGTGCTTCACTGGAGGGAAAAGTCACTACCCTAAGCTTGTTATCATTTATGTGCTAGTCCACTGGCTGTGACATGCTGTGTAAGCTATTCTTTGTGTCTTGTATTCATAAACATCATTTAAGAATAAACATATGGGTCCTAACAAGAAGGAAATGATCATACTCACTGTAAATTCTTCCTTTTAAAATAAAGAAGGTATCAATTAAAAATGACACCTTTAAAAATCTATTCAAATAATGATAAAAGAAGCCCAGTCTTTGGAGGGAACCTGTGTCATTTATAGTTTTTAATCAATTATCACATTTCCCTTAGGGAATAAGAAAGTTCTTGCTATCTATTGAATTATGCCATTATATCCAAATTTGTTTTTAGACACTGGTGTGAACACTTGAAGGCATATTCTGTCATCATCACAGTTAAATAAAGATTGTCTCTCTCTGATGTTTTGTGTACTCATTAGATATATAATGATCTTATGTGACCAAACCATGGGCCCTAGCAGCCCAAAGAAGCTAGGTGTGGCCAGCCAATTTTAACATGCTAATTAAAGAGACAAATAACAGTGAAAACTAGAGAAGAGATTTATTCAGTGTGGCCACATAGGGAAGAGGTATAAGGAAAGAAGTCCATTGACCCTCCTTAAGTCTATGTACCTTCAAGGTACCAACATATAGAGGTTGAGAGATATGAATAAGTAGAGGTCTTGGTGATGTGATCCCAACTATCATTGGCCCATCATTGCCTAGGCTTCTGTCCCTCCTAGAGGGTGGTCTTACAAGTTGTCATAACCCTGTGATATCTCTGACTAGAAGAAAAACTCCATCGGGCTAGTCCAGACTTCAACTTTTTTCTTCTTCCAGAATGGGCCTCCTGGTGAAATTCCAGTTTCTTTGGACCATTGTTTCAATATTATTATGGTGAAAAACTTTCAAATGGCCAATATAATGGCTGTAAACATTTCTTAGAATATATTCATTCCTGTTCCATGTTATGATGCTACAGGAAGGCCCTTGTCAGCTGCTCCTTCATGCCAGTTCTATGCTTACAGACTTCCCAGACTCTAGACTTCTTATAAAGTATCCAGTCTGAGACTTCTTGTTATAGCACTAGAACATGGACTAAGACTGCAAGCGAACAGGGAAATTAAAGAATCCTACTTTAGGAAGCATAGTAACTTGAGCCTGTTTCTGAGATATGAAACTGGGGCATACACTATTAGTAAAACTCACTTTGTAGCTGACATTGGGCTGACTATACTGACACAGCATTCAGAGGCATTAGGATGAGAGAACTCCAGAGCAATGTGAGAACTTCTGAGCAATGACTTATCCTTTTATTGCAGGAGGTGGACATTTTTTTTGATTTTTTTATTGTCTTTTTTTAATAATTTATTTTTTATTACTTCAAATTACATCTCAATCACAATCCCATCCCTACTCCCCCCTCCAGTCCCAACCTTCCACCCTCCTCCCCCTCAACCTCCCCATCCTCTTTCCTTCTTTTTTTTTTTTTTTTTTTAGTTTAAGGTATTTCTTTTTTCCCCCCAACAGCTCTCCCTTTCAGTCCCACAAATGGTTCTTTTTCTTATAACTATAAATATAATACAAACCAACAGAAATAAATAGGCCACAATTATGAGAGTTATATGGCTTAGCATACATTCCCAATGTCCAGTCCATATGTATTTGGCACCTGACTTTAACATTCTACTATCTAACCATCTCCATGAGTTTAAAGTTCTATATCTAACTCAGCTTTCATACTAACTTGCCTCATAATTTTAAAAGTATCTTCTTAGATCCAGAACACCCTCTTGATTCCTAAACAACTCAAAATTTAACTATGAGACTCTAGCTATCTATTCTTCAACCACCTCAGAGACCTGAGAGGGATAAATATATCTGATTATATAGGAAGTGCAGGGCCTGCAGCTTCCAAAACTGAAATATGACATACCAGTGGCTGCCTGGACAGTTCCCATTTTCTCTCCATACATTACAGCATCAATCTTCAGCCATTTGGCCCCATTTCTCTGACAGACATTGGTTGTAGAGCAGGAATTATGAAGGACTTACCTACCCTGTCTTTGCAGAGCTAGGCTGTCGACTTATCTGCTTCCAAGTTTTGTCCTTTTTGGACAGAAGTCTGTCTACAGTTGAAGCAAGGGGTTTTTCTTGCCAAGAGAACGGCTTACCACCAATTCAATCATCTCCCACTGGAGATTCTTTGATGCTCATCTTCTACTTGGAGTAGAATAGGGGGTGCTGTCAGGAGCTGACATGTCTCTATATCAAAAAATCTTAAGAAAACTTCTTTGAATGCCATATTCTGCAGATCTCTTGAGGTTTTTGAAGATGCCCTATTTATCTCTTATATTTAGATAAGCAAATACTGCTTGTCTCTTAGCAACTTGATTTCTGAGGATCTTAGAAAATAACTGTGATAGACTGTCATAGTAACTAACAAAATGACATGTTTTCATGATTATTAGTTTCCGTTTCTTAATTATCCTAAACAGTTTATGTCGGTTGGTAGTGAGAGGTCAAAACTTGACGTTTCATTTTTAAGTATTACTACGAACAATACCTTTAAGAAGCGTTACCCTTAATTTTGTATCAATATACAAAGATCAATACCAATGTGGCCAAATATAATCTTAATTTTGTATCAATATACAAAGATCAATACCGATGTAGCCCAATACAATCTTAATTTTACATTAATATACAAGGGTCAATACCATTGTGGCCAAATATAATCTTAATTTTGTATCAATATACAAAGATCAATACCGATGTAGCCCTATACAATCTTAATTTTGCATTAATATACAATGATCAATACCAAGTTAGCCAAATATAATATTAATTTTGTATCAGTATACAAAGGTATAAGGCTATATTCAATAATCTGTCCTTTTTTCTTGATCTTTCCTATACTATGTCTATGTCCCATTTTTCTCAAGTCTGTTCACTCCTATATAGGAGATAAAGGAGAATACAGAAAAGCAAATAGAGAAGTCCCTGGGTCTAACCTCCAAAACCCATTTAACAAGACCATTTAACAGCTTGTAGTCTTTTCCCCTAAATAACAAAATTTTCTATTATCTATCAAATAACCAAAGGGGGAGAACACCCTCCCCACCTTCTGGGGATGGGACGTTGTTCTCTTAAAATGACTTCCTGCTGATTTGGGACGTAGTAAACCTGTTTGGGGCCCAAATAAGAATGGAAAAATGGTTAAAAATGTTAATAGAATAATTTGATGTTCAGTCCTTTTGTGCTCAGCTATTTAGATGTCCTAAGAAGTTCATAGACAGAAGCTGATCTTCAGAGCTTTACTGAAGATCTGGCTGGAGTAGTCTGTGGAGCTGAACGATCTTAGCGATTTTGAGTTGTTGTGGTTATAGACTTTTGAGGAAACTGCTATTGAAGAAGTCTGCAAGGCTGGATCATCTGGGCCACTCGTCTTCTTTGGTGTCTGATCTGTTTTCTGCTGAGGTTTCCGTTGTCCAGTTGTCCCTGGATTCCTTGAATGGATGCTTTAAATCTCCGGGAAAGATAAGAACAGAGCCCTGCCCTAATCCTAACTCTGGGACAATTACCTTTTTTCTGGGTGGGGGGGTCCGGTAATATTTTTCCTGGAGCAAATTTGGTTTTTTGATAATATATAAAGTATTACCTTTCAATCCAGATTAAAGAAGAAATTATTTTGATATTTTGGAGCTAAACAAACCTTTAGTGTATATATTTTGAGATCTCAAAGGACAATTTGTTTGAATTGCAGCCTGCCTTTTGTAAGTAGCTTTTAAACTTAAATCTTTCCAAATCCTATGTGCCTGTCTCTGCATTCTAAGTTTTGGGATCAAAGACATGTGGTTCCCAACTGAAGGAATTAAGGATGTGCTCCTTCACTCCTGGATCAAAGTTTTTCTCTGTTTAGAGCTTGTTTTGTATCAGGTGGTCTTGAGCTCTGAGATCTGCCTGTTTCTGTCTCTAGTGTGTTGGGATTAAGGGTGTATTCTTCCCCAATGATGTGACTAAGGGTGTGCACCATCACCAACCTGTTTCTTGTAACTCTATAGTGATCCTGTAGAGAGCTGCGACGTGCCGCGCCTTAAAGATGGCGCTGGTCTCCGCCTTCCACCAGCCCGACGGTGAGCGCTCTCGGTGCTAAACAAGTCCATATTTGGCTAAGACCGCTGCTCTGGCTTGCTTCCGCATACGTGGGCCTCTAAGATAGCACCACGTGGCTTTACTTGATTGGCTGTTCATTTAGTATTTAGCCTGTGGGTTGGGTCTGCCAGGGCATTCGGAAGACTGTTTTCAAGGGACCTGAATAAACTGCTTGAGAAGAGCTTTTGCGAGTTGCGTCATTCTTGCTGGTCGAGAGGGACGCGACAAGTGGTGGCCCGTATGGGGAACCCAGAAAAGACTCAGAACTCCTGCAGTCAGGGGCAATGCGTTGGTAAGTTCCTGGGATAAATCAGGACAATAAAGCTTCACGGAGATAGCGAACACAAAGTAAAGGTTCGTGGATAATAGCGAACATACGGTAAAGTTTCGCGGAGATAGTGAACATATGGTAAAGTTTCGCGGAGATAGCGAACAAAAGGTACAGTTTCGTGAGGAAGCTGCGAACTGAAAGTAAATTTTTAAACATGGGGTTGTCTGAGTCACACCCAATTTTTCTGGCTCTTCAGGAGCTACTTTTAGCTAGGAATTTGAAGATTAAGAAGTCTACCCTAGAAAGATTTTTGAATGAATGTGATTCCGTGGCTCCGTGGTTTGCGGTGTCCAGGAATCTTACGGTATCCTGTTGGGACAAATTAGGCAGGGACTTGGATTTTGCTTGGGAGCAAGGGATTCTGAAGCATGGAGTAAGACCGATTTGGAAAATGGTGAGGAGTTGTTTAGAAGATCAGAGATGTTGTAATGCAATCAAAGAGGGAGAGTCAGCCTTGGAACTGCTGCAAGGGGAAAGATCTGAGCAAGTAGACAGTGAAAAGGAAAGTAACAAAGGCGAAAGATTTGAGCAGGCAGACAGTGAAAAGGGAGGCAAAAAGAAAGTTCCTCTCTATCCCGGTCTTACAGATTTTAGAGATTTTAGAGATTTTGAGACTCAGAGAGCACAGATTCTGAAGGAGAGCTACATGCTCTACTAGAACAGTTGGAGAGGACTGTTATTAGAAAAAAGGAAAAGAAAAGGGTAAAGGAAAAGGACATGTCGGCGGCAGTCAGTGTGGGTGGAGCCGTTGCTATAGCGCCTGACACGTCAGCGGCAGTCGGAGTGGGTGGAGTCGTTGCTACAGCACCTTCAGCCACGCTGGCGGCAGCTGGTGTAAACAAAGCCGTTGCCATGGTGCCTTCGACTCCTCCTCCATATCCAGAAGCCACTCAGATAGATCAGCCAGTTCAGTCCCTGAAAGTAGGGAGATCTTTCTGCCCGGGGATGTGGACACAAGTAAGAACAGAATTACAGTTTGCCTATCTGGTATACCAAGACCCACAAGGGAACAGGTACGAGGAACCGCTTGATTTTAAGGTGGTAAAATCTCTTGCAGAGTCGGTTCGTACCTATGGTACTACCGCTTCTTTTACCATGGCTCAAGTGGAAGCATTAAGCAGACATTGTATGACTCCGAGTGATTGGAGTGGCCTGGTCTGCGCCTGCTTAAGTCCAGGGCAATACTTAGACTGGAAAGCTTTCTTGATTGAGCATGCCACTGAGCAAGCAGCCAATAATCAGAGAGATGGAAATCCAGCCTGGGATAGAGATATGCTGCTTGGGCAGGGGAGATTTGCCAACCAGCAGATAGGATATCCTATTCAGATTTAAGAGCAAATAAACAAAATAGCTATCAAGGCTTGGAGATCTCTTCCTAATAAAGGGGAGGTGAGTGGGAACTTAACTAAGATTCTACAGGGCCCCATGGAGCCCTTTTCAGATTTTGTAGCACAAATGGTGGAAGCAGCAGGGAAGATTTTTGGTGACCCGGATGCTGCTTTGCCACTAATAAAACAGTTGTTCTATGAGCAATGTACTAAAGAATGTACAGCCGCTATCACCCCTTATAAGAACAAAGGCCTAGAAGCCTGGATGAAAGTGTGTAGAGAACTTGGAGGGCCGTTAACTAATGCTGGTCTCGCTGCCGCAGTAATACAGTTGGCCAGAAAAGGTGGAGGAAGTTCAGGAGTTTGTTTTAAGTGTGGCAAGATGGGACACTTTAAAAGACAGTGCCCCAGGGGAAGGAGTACAGAAAGTACAGGAAGTGTACAACGCCCCAGGCGGCCGGGGTTATGCCCAAAATGTAAAAAAGGGAACCATTGGGCTAATGAATGCCGTTCAGTGATAGACATCCATGGCCAGCCTTTAACTCAAGGTTATGGTGGCGCTCGTCCAAAAAACGGACAGCGGGGCCCACGACCTCAGGGCCCACAAATATATGGCGCAGTAGAGAATCAGGACAAAGAACAGAATCAAGAGAGATGGCCAACCCTCCGCCATCCAAAAGACCGCGGAGAGCCACTGCAGGCTCAGCAGGATTGGACCTCTGCTCCACCACCAGACTCATATTAACTCCCCAAATGGGGGTCCAGTTAATTGAAACAGATTTTAAAGGACCCCTTGAACCTGGTACAGTTGGTTTGTTGTTAGGGAGGTCATCATCAGCCTTGAGAGGACTTATTGTCCATCCTGGAGTTATAGATCCAGATTATACAGGAGTGGTTAAGATCATGGTAGCCTCCCCCCGTGGTATAACGGCTATCTCTCCTGGAGATAGAATTGCTCAATTGATCATGTTGCCGAGCTTACATGACCGCTATGCAGCAAGGGATCGAGAGAGAGGAAAAGATGGTTTTGGGTCCACGGGCACGGATCTGACTTTTCTCTCCTTGGATTTGGACCAACGCCCTGTCTTGAAGTTAAAAGTTGATGGTAAAAAGATCTTTGGCCTTTTGGATACTGGGGCTGATAGGAGTATCATAGCAAAGAAAGACTGGCCTTCAGGTTGGCCTGTACAAGCCTCGTCTCAAACACTTCAAGGCCTGGGTTATGCTAAGACTCCAGATATGAGTGCAAGATTATTAAAGTGGCAGGACCAAGAAAATCACTCAGGAGAAATGCAGCCATATGTACTTGAGCTCCCTATCTCCCTTTGGGGAAGAGACCTTTTAAAGGATATGGGATTTAAATTGAGTAATGACTATTCTGATTCAGCCCAACGTATGATGCAAGATATGGGATATGCTCCAGGCTTTGGAATAGGAAAATATTTGCAGGGGCGGAAAAGTCCCATATCTATGCAGCAAAGACAAAAGAGACAGGGCCTGGGTTTTTCCTAGGGGCCACTGAGGAGGGCATTCCCATAACTTGGAAGACGGAGGATCCAGTATGGGTTCCTCAGTGGCCACTTTCCTCTGTAAAATTGAATGCAGCCAAAGATTTGGTGGATGAACAGATGTCTTTAAAGCATATAAAACCATCTGTATCTCCCTGGAATACACCTATTTTTGTCGTTAAAAAGAAATCTGGAAAATGAAGATTGTTGCATGATCTGCGTGCCATAAATCAACAAATGCAGATCATGGGCCCAGTGCAACGCGGCTTGCCGCTTTTATCATCTTTGCCAGCCTCATGGCCCATTATAGTTATAGATATAAGAGATTGTTTTTTCTCCATCCCTTTGTGTGCCAATGATAGTGACAGATTTGCATTTACTGTTCCATCCTGTAACCATGAGGAACCTGATCAGAAGTTTGAATGGGTAGTATTACCCCAGGGCATGGCAAACAGCCCCACTATGTGCCAACTGTATGTGGGGGAAGCCATTGCTCCCTTAAGAAAGAATTTTCCAGATTTGAGATGTGTTCATTATATGGATGATATCTTACTGGCAGCTAAGAGTGAACAAATGTTAGATCGGGCCTATGAAGAATTAGTTCAATTATTAAAAAAGAAAAGATTGTTTATTGCTCCTGATAAGGTTCAAAAGGAAAATGTAGTTGATTATTTAGGAGTGAAGGTTGGGCCTGAAAAGATAATACCTCAAAAGATTGAGATAAGAAAAGATAATTTAAAGACTTTAAATGATTTTCAAAGGTTGTTAGGAGATATCAATTGGGTAAGAGGCTATTTAAAGCTACCAAATTATGAAATAAGACCCCTATATGATATTTTGAAAGGTGATTCAGCACTTAATTCTCCTAGGCAATTAACAGAAGAAGCAAGAAAAGCTTTATGTAAAGTGGAAGAAAAGTTACAGAGTGCCTTCCTAAAGAGATGGCAGGAAGGACAGCCCATTGCATTGTGCATATTTGCCACTTATGGTCAACCTACAGGATTGTTATGGCAGGACGGACCATAATTATGGACCTATTCAAAGATTTCTCCAAAAATATCCATAGAACATTATCCCACTGCACTTGGTGCTTTAGCCTTGAATGGTATCCAACAATGCTTGCAGTCTTTTGGAGTTGCTCCTGCCAGTATAACAGTGCCCTATTCCAGTTATCAAATTAAGATTTTGTGTGGCACTGTAGATGACTGGGCAATATTGCAATGTAGCTTTGAAGGAGTGATTGATAACCATTATCCTAAACATCCATTGCTATCATTTTTTAAGGAGCACCCAGTGATATTCCCTAAGGTTACTTCAGCAGTACCACTTCAAGGGTCACCAAATGTGTTTACTGATGGCTCAAAGACAGGCTGTGGAGCCTATTTGATAGAAAGACAAGAGCCCGTGTTATGTCAATTTCAACCGGGCTCCCCCCAAATAGTAGAGTTGAAAATAGTAATTGAGGTGTTTAAAAGATGTCAATTTGCATTCAATTTGATTTCAGATACAGTCTATGTGGTCAACGCAGTGAAAGTATTAGAATTAGCAGGTCCTATTAAGAATAGTAGTACTGTATGTGCCTTATTACAAGAGTTACAAGTTTTAATCTGGCAGAGAAAAAGGTGTTTTTATATTCAACATATCAGAGCACATACAGGATTACCTGGACCATTAAGTGAGGGTAATGATAAAATTGATCAATGGACCAGGATGACATGCATTTTTTGGAGCTCATTCCTGGACCAAGCCAGACAGTTTCACCAATTATTTCATGTAAATGCAAAAACTCTACAGCAAAAATTCCATTTGTCTAGAGCAGATGCTAGACAAGTGGTTTTGGACTGTCCTCAGTGTGTGATTCATCATCATCCTCCCAGTGTGGGAGTGAACCCTAGAGGGTTGATGCCACTCAAAATCTGGCAAATGGACGTTACCCACATTTCAGAGTTTGGAACCTTAAAATATATTCATGTATCTGTGGATACCTGCTCAGGTATCATACATGCTACACCTATGAGTGGAGAAAAGGCTCGCAATGTCATAGGACATTGCTTAGAAGCCTGGGCTGCATGGGGAAAATCACAGCAGCTGAAAACGACAATGGACCAGCCTATACGGCACAGTCCTTTGTCTCCTTCTGCAACCAGATGGAGGTACAGCTTAATCACGGATTACCATACAATCATCAAGGACAAGGAATTGTGGAGCATGCTCATCGCACCTTGAAAGAATGCTTGCAAAAACAAAAAGGGGGAATAGGCCAAGGCCGTACCCCCAAGGAGAGAATATCTTTAGCCTTATTTACTTTAAATTTTTTTCAATTTGGATGCTCAAGGCCGCTCAGCAGGGACAGACATCAGGATTCCCATGGTTCACCTAAAAGCATGGTGAAGTGGAAGGACATTCTGACAGGCTCTTGGCGGGGGCCTGACCCCGTGCTAACATGGGCGAGAGGGTCTGTTTGTGTTTTTCCTCAGGATCAACAAGATCCAGTGTGGGTGCCTGAACACCTTGTGAGGAAGATTCGTCATGAAGACCTTCCTAAGGATCCTGGTGTTAGTAGCAGTGAGTATGTCAGGAATGACCGAGCCGAGATGGGGGATCCTGTCGATATTCCCAAAGCCGATGCCGGTCAGACATGATGCAACTGTGTTTCCACGTTTATTTAGCAGTAATAGAAGCTTAGGTTTACCCTACCTTCCCTTTGATGATCAGAGAAGCCCTATAGAGGGTAATAGAAATGTTAGCTTGAAGGGTAGTTTGTGCTTTTTAATGAGCTTCAATAGGTCAGATGATACAAAATGCATTAAATTGTCTCAGCAGTCAGCAGATTTTTTACCACAACTGAGGTTTGGGGGTAGGAGTGGTGGTTTGTTTTCAGGCAATGGTTCTCGCCTTGAAGGATGGTGGCCCACTCGAGTCTCTGACCGGGACACCCCCAGACAGCCATGCTGGGCACCTTTTTGTAGAGGATCCACAGGAGAGGAAGGACCTTTTCCCTGGACTGGATGTCAAGAGCGCAGAGCAGTTTGGGTTCAACAAGATTATTTTTCCTTTAGCCCCATGATTAGTAATATAGTGAATAAGTCTTGTACAGGAATGCTTGATATATCTACTAGGGATCCTCAGCAGACTGCCACCAATCCTTTTGATTTGTGGGTTTTGTGTGGAGTAAATGGAAGTTGCATGGACTTGGGACCTGTCATTATGCTTGGGGGAGGAATTTATCAAAGAGGTAATTTTTCCCTAGGGTCCGCTACCAAATTGGATTTTTCTAGCGGTAGTGGCTCTGGTACTTGGAATTCTTTGTTTCATTCTTACCGCAACAAGACCTTTTTAGCTTCGCCAGTATGTCTCTGGCCTCCTTTTCTGTGGATTGTAAGTAATGGGAGTGCATCCTTGGGTGAAGAAAAATTAGTATGCACTCCGGGCACATGTTTTTATGCCCTATGCTATAATGCCACAGCCTTTCCTGTGGCTGTGGTGACTAGAATGCCTCGATATGTACCAGTTCCTGTAGAGGCTCCTAATACCATGATGCTATTCAGGTTTAAAAGAGATTTTGGCATCACTGCAGCTATTGTTACTGCTATCACTATTGCTGCTGTGGGAGCTACTGCCTCAGCTATTGCCTTGTCTAGTTCTATACAGACTGCCAATGCCCTGAATAACATCTCAGCCACTGTGGCACAGGCATTGGATACTCAGACCTCTATGAATTCTCATCTCAAAGGAGGTCTTATGATAGTTAATCAACGCATAGATTTAATACAAGAACAGATTGATTCTCCTTGGCAACTAGCACAATTGGGGTGTGAGTGGAAATTGCAAGGTTTGTGTGTTACTTCCGTGCAGTATCAAAATTTTACAAAGGCTGCTAATTTGTCTAGACAATTGTCAAAGTTCCTCTTACAGGATTGGTCGGCTGAGTTTGAAAACTTGATGAGAGAGCTGAGAGCAACAATTGTCCACATCAACTCCACTCGGGTGGATCTGAGCCTGGCTACTGGCTTGACTTCCTGGATACAGATGGCTATGGATCATCTTAAGGAGTGGGCGGGCGTAGGCTCTTTGGCGATACTGATGATACTAGCCTGTCTGGTTTGCCTATGGTGCATCTACAAAATGAGAGCCAAACAAAAGCGTAGCGCAGCCATGATTATACAAGCCCTTGTCGCCATTGAGGCGGGCCAGTCCCCTCAGGCATGGCTTGCTGCCGTGAAGTAAATCTTCACTAAGCATAGTCCCTGCCCACTGAGGTATTCGTTCCATGGATATTAGGGTCTGGCAAGTCAATGACGGAGTAGACGGGTAAGTCTCAGCCACCTAAGACAGGGCAGTCCCGAGTGGGGAGGCTGACCCAGAGACGGGTAAGAGTTTGAGCACCGCCCTCCTACAGGCTCAGGCCCACCGTGAGATCCCCAGATAGGGGGATTACGAAACCTTTCCAGGGACTTCTATCAACTTTAGAAAAAATAAAAAAGGAGGAACTGTAGAGAGCTGTGACGTGCTGCGCCTTAAAGATGGCGCTGGTCTCCGCCTTCCACCAGCCCGACGGTGAGCGCTCTCGGTGCTAAACAAGTCCATATTTGGCTAAGACCGCTGATCTGGCTTGCTTCCGCATACGTGGGCCTCTAAGATAGCACCACGTGGCTTTACTTGATTGGCTGTTCATTTAGTATTTAGCCTGTGGGTTGGGTCTGCCCGGGCATTCGGAAGACTGTTTTCAAGGGACCTGAATAAACTGCTTGAGAAGAGCTTTTGCGAGTTGCATCGTTCTTGCTGGTCGAGAGGGACGCAACATTCCTCCTGTCTCTACTGGAGGTAACGGCATGGGTTAACACCATACATTATTTGACCTTAGCTCTAAGTTTTTTCAACTCTTGGAGGTTTGTAAAACCAGGTTGAACACCTGTCACCTTTAATTTATTTACAGTGTTTTAAACCTGTTACTTGCTTTTAAATGCCAAACCATGGAAATAGCCTATACCTCTACAAAAACAAAAAAACAAACAAAAAAAAAAACAAAAAAACAAAAAACTTTTAAGCTGCTATCAAGTTTGTGTAATGTCTGTAGCCACCTGCAGTCTAACATTCTAATCTGAAATTAAGGCCATTTTCCTTTGATGCCAGTAAGGTAAGTTATAGTTTGAAAATTTTATATTGTATTTTTAATATATTTTTAAGCTTATTAACTCTTTTCTTAAAAAAGTATTATTTATTTCTAGAATGTAGTTTCCTCCCTCCTCCCCTCTTGGCCCCTCCATTCCTCTGTCCTTCCCTCCCTCTCTCCTCCCCTCCCTCCCTCCTCCCTCCTTTTTCCTCTACTTGGTACTCTCCTTCTCCTCAGATGAGGTGGGTCCTCACATATCATACTCCCTCAGATTTTGCATCATGTGAGACCCAAGAGCTTCCACTCGTACTGGAGCTTGATAAGGCACACCATCTAGGGTGTGGGGTTCCACTAACCTGCAGCAGATTCCATGACTCACTGGTGGGTAGAATTTTTCCTAGGATAGATGTGCTAGGTTACTATCTATTTGGGTGTGTGGGTTGTAGGATAGTTATCCTCTGATGTATGGTTAATATCCATTTGTAAGGGAATACATACCATGTTTATCTTTCTGGGACTGCGTCAGCTCATTTAGGATGAGCTTTTCTAGTTCCATCCATTTGGTTTTGAATTGCACGATTTCCTCATTTCTGATAGCTGTGTAGTATTCCATTGTGTAAATGTACCACAGTTTTTTTTATCCATTCTTCAGTTGATGGATATCTGGGTGGTTTCCAGTTTGTGGCTATTACAAATAAAGCTGCTATGAACATTGTTGAGGCAATGTCCTTGTGGTTTCGTTTAGAATCTTTTGGATATATGCCCAAGAGGGGTATGGCTGGGTCTTAAGGTAGATTTATTCCCAATTTTCTAAGATATCTCCAGATTGATTTCCAAAGTGGTTGCACAAGTTTGCATTCCCAGCAGCAATGGGGGAGTGTTCCCCTTTCTCCACATCCTCGCCAGCATGTGCTATCATTTGAGTTTTTGATCTTAGCCATTCTGACAGGTGTGAGATGGAATCTCAGAGTTGTTTTAAGTTGCATTTCCCTGATAACCCAAGATGTTGAACATTTCCTCAAATGCCTCTCAGCCTTTAGAGATTCCTCTTCTGTGAATTCCCGGTTTAGCTCTGTACCCCATTTATTGATGGGGTTATTTGATTTTTT
>CAJQZJ010029978.1:0-18776 GCA_907164525.1 Lophiomys imhausi | reverse complement strand
ATGATTCCTTATGGTTTAATTTATTGTGGGGTACCATACTAATATATATTTTTAAGACATGTGTTTCACTGCATAGCACTTCCTTGCCTGGCCTTAACTGAGAATGTGGACCAAGCAGACCTAGAACTCACAGAGCTCCACCTTCCTCTGCCTCCAGTGCTGGTGGTTGTAGCTGCATGCCGGAATGCTCTGGTGGCAGCTGGAGATGTTAGATGCCTACAAACACTCAGCTTTTATTAGTTATATTAATTTCCATATCTCTTCCTACCATACTCCAGACTGCCAGCTCTGTGTGCTCCTTCATTTTTTTATGGTGCCTGCTTTTTTGCATAGTTATTCCCTCTATCTAAACAGTTTTTTTTAATTCACCTCTGATATTTTGGTGTGACCTTTTAGGGTCTGATGACATTCAGAGATGTGTCTATGGACTTCTCTCAGGAGGAGTGGGAGTGCCTGAACCAGGAACAGCGGAGATTGTACAGAGATGTCATGATGGAGAACTACAGCCACCTCGTCTCAGTGGGTGAGATTCAGTCTCAACTCCAGACTTTTTCACGGTATTAATGGGATCCTTTTTAAAAAAAGACAAAGATGAATTTCTCTGAATATTGTTTTTACTTTATAGAATTAGCAATAGTCAGTCTCATTGAGATCCTCCATCTTCCTCATCCCTCAGAAATACTTTATGGCTCATTCTTGTCATTCTTATTATTGTCTCTCTTAATAATGGAGGAGTCAGATGATAAAAGTGGAATTCTTACCCATGTATTCATTTTCTTTTTAAAAAAAACTGGGCAGGACTTGGTGTTCATCAGCAACATCTGTTGTCCGTATTGGAGAAAGGACAAGCCCCCTGGATGATTTTGAGGAATGAGACAAGAGGACTTTATCCAGGTGAGTGAGGACTAAGGTAGAATGGGATAATCATCAGTATAAATGATAACTGTCTTAGTTAGGGGTTCTGTTGCTTTGATAAATCACCATAACCAAAAAGCATGCTAGGGAGGAGAGGGTTTGTTTGGCTTATACTTCCATATAGTAGTCCATCACTGAAGGAAGTCAGGAAGGGAACTTAAGCAGGGCAGGAACTCGGAGGCAGAAGCTGCTGCAGAGGCCATGGAGTGGTGATGATTACTAGCTTACCCCCCATGACTTGCTCAGTCTGATTTCTTATAGAACCCGGGACCAACAGCCCAGGGATGACAGTACCCACAGTGGGCTGAGCCCTCCCCCATCAATCACTAATTAAGAATGTTTCCTACATCCTGATCTAATGGAGGCATATTTTCAATTGAGGTTCCATCCTCTCCAATAACTCTAGCTTGTGTCAAGTTTACATAAACGAGCCAGTGCACTAGCCTAGCTTCTTATAGTGTGTAAGGAGATATATTAATATCAATCAGATTTAGTAAATATCTAGGGGTTTCTGATACAGTCTCTTAAACCAGGGCATGAAGATCAACTTGGCTGTGGGCAATTAGCTTATCAGCTTATGGACTAAAAACAAGGATGAAGTCAGGTGGAACGATGGGAGTCTCTATGGACTAAACACAAGGAGGAAGCCAGGTGAAACAAGGAAAGTCTTTATGGACTAAAAACAAGGTTTATGGTCTGGCATTGTTTTCAGCTGCTAAGTTGGCAGAGCCCAGATTAAGCTGAAGTAAGTGGAACAAGGAGAGATCCTATTTAAAGACAAGTGGATAGGGCCGAATGCTAGGGGCCGCATGCTAGAGAGTCCTCACGCCAGAAAGGACAATGAGTAGCTTGTATCCTCTGATGGAGAAAGTGCTGGTGGAATTATGGCCAGATCTTCCTGAGGCAGAAAGAAGCTGGTGAGCAGAGAAAGACTCAGGAAGACCTCAAAAGGCCAAGGACTAAACCCTGTGGCTCAGCTTTTGCCTAGAGGGGTTTGACCTCTCTGAACAGTGGCCTGAACGAAACTGTGGCCAGCTTTAAAGATTGAGGCAGAGCGGTAGAGTTGCTGATACCAAGAAAATAACTTGGCCTACAGACAGCTGAGGTCTCCCAGAGAGAAGAAAGCCTCAAGCCTTATTTAAGGTGAAGTCGTCATAGCCAATTTACCCTGAAGGATCTATGTCTGAGATATTCCGGAAGAAAGACTGCTAAGTGCATTAAAGGTCTACTCCAGAGACTGTGTTCCTGACGACTGAGGAACTGCCCCAGAGACTGTATCCTTCTAAAAGGTTATGAAAATAGTTGTAATAGTTATCAATAGGTTTAGTGGTTAGGTAATAGGGGTTGTAGTCACCTGTAGGGTTAGTAGTTAAGTGTTTATATTTGTTATAAGTGAATATAGTTACTGATAAATAATAGATGAATAATTTTTAAAAATTGGTTTCAATAGTGGGCAAGAATACTTTGGAAATAGCTTCTCACTGTCAGAGGCCTTTGACAGAGATGTGACTTGTAGAGCAGAGTGTGTCCAGATGAACTCTCTTGTCACTTCACATACCATTCATGTATGTGGTCTGTTTGTTCTTCACGTTACAGAGAGGTAAATGCTGTTCTTTGTTTCCAATGGTCACTACTTTGTGAATGGTTTGGATCAAGTCTTTCTTCTTGCTCCCCATAATTTTCTTTCAGACATAACATGTTTCTTCATTCTCTTAGGAACTTGTGAGCTATATTGCCCCAGTTTACCCACTTCCTTGTGAATTTTGAAATTATTTAAAACATTAGTGGATATGTTTGCCTACATGTGTACCAGATGGATGCTGTGTCTGAGGAGGCTAGAAGAAGGGGTCAGACTCCTTTATAATTGGTACTACAGATGGTTGTAAGATGCCATGTAGGTTCTGGAAACCAAACCCAGGTCCTCTGCAAGATAAGGCAACTCTTCAGCCCCACTGTTTATTTTTTATTCTTATTTCTCCTTGCATTTCCTCTATTCAGTTGGTTACTTCTTTTAATCTTCAGACTTTCCTGCATTAGGAAACGCTTTATTATTCTCTGTGACTGGAGTATGTTCTTAAACTTGTGTGTAATGGGCTCCACAGTAAATGAAGGTCTGCCAATGGGACGCAACCCCAGTGTGGTTTCTCTTTTCCTTTTGCCTGTTCTGAGTATTGAAGACAGGACCTTATGCACACTATGAAAGCATTCTACTTTTGTTATTTTTTCAAACATTTATTTGTTTATTTTTACCTCAGAAAGGAAAAAGATCTGTGGAAAGACATGATGGCACAAGCATACTGTACTTATGTACTGACATTGAAAAAATTTAAGAAAAAAAACCAAGGGGAAAATATTATGTGAGGATAAACTGACATGGCTTTACATAGTGGAGGAAATAAAACAGTGAAGGATTTCATCATGCAAAGGATCAATAAAGAAGTGTAGTGATCTTAAACTTGTTCTTGACTAATCTCACCTAGGTGTGCCTTTTTTGTTTAGTTTGTACAAAAAGTCATGTGGAGTTATGTGTGCAGTCATTCCAGTAAAGATGGAAAGTATTAGACAGTGTAGTATGTTCATTGCTATTACATAATTAGATTATTCCATTCATGCTTACCAGCCCTTGCTTTATGTGATCAATTACCTGGGCAATCTTTTTTTTCCCCTTTAATTCCTGTGATGAATATGGTCAAAGGAAAACGTTAATACATTTCTCATCCAACTCTGTATTATTATCTTTTAATTTTATATTTATCGCTTGTTCCCTTTTTATATTCATAACTTTGTATTATATTCTTAGTACTTTTTTTTAGGTTTTTTTGAGACAGGGTTTCTCTGTGTATCTTTGACTGTTCTGGACTCACTTTGTAGAGAAGGCTGGCCTTGAACTTACAGAGATCCTTCTGGCTCTGCCTCCCGAGTGCTGGGATTAAAGGCATGTGCCACCTCGACCCACCTGTATTATATACTCTTAAGATTTACTTTATTTATATTGGATGCCTAACTGTTTTTGGATAACCAGTATGTATTTATCTTGCAGACACAGATTTCAGTTCTCAGAACAAAAAGTTTGTGGAAAAAAAAAACACATATGAAGAATTATCTCAGTGGGAAATGAAGGAATTTTCTAGAAAACACAGTGTTGAAGATTCATATTTTGGCGATGACTGGGAAGGCAAAAATCAGTTTCAAACACATCAAAATCAGGACTCTTTCAATCAACTCACAGTCACCTATGAAAATATGCCAATGGTGAACCAAGGTATAGTTTTCAATCACCAGAGTTAATATGGGAGAGAAAGTCGTTAGTGTTGGATCAGACCGTATTTACCATCAGCTAGCTCACCCTGGTAACAAATTCCATGAAGATAAGGAGTATGTGAAAACCTTTTTTTCTGATTCAGATCTCACTCACTTTCAGCAAGTTCACTGTAGTAAGAAAACTCATCAAGGAAAGAAATGTAGAAAGCCATTTGATGCGCACTCAAAAATATCTGGTCTTCAGAGAATTCACACTGGTGAGAAATCTTATGAATGTAAGGAATGTGGAAAGGCCTTTGCTTTGAAATATAGGTTGACTGATCATCACAGAATTCACACTGGTGAGAGGCCTTTTGTGTGTCCTGAATGTGGAAAGGCCTTTACTTTGAAATCTAGCTTGACTGAACATCACAGAATTCACACTGGTGAGAGGCCATATGTGTGTACTGAATGTGGAAAGGCCTTTACTTTGAAATATAAGTTGAATGTACATCACAGAATTCACACTGGTGAGAGGCCATATGTGTGTCCTGAATGTGGAAAGGCCTTTACTTTGAAAGGGGGCTTCACTCAACATTACAGAATTCACACTGGTGAGAGGCCATATGTGTGTAATGAATGTGGAAAGGCCTTTACTTTCAAAGCTAGCTTGACTCTCCATCACAGAATTCACTCTGGTGAGAGGCCATATGTGTGTAATGAATGTGGAAAGACCTTTCCTTTAAAATCTCGCTTGTCTGAACATCACAGAATTCACACCGGTAAGAGACCATATATGTGTAATGAATGTGGAAAGGCCTTTACTTTCAAATCTCACTTGACTGAACATCACAGAATTCACACTGGTGAGAGGCCGTATGTGTGTACTAAATGTGGAAAGGCCTTTACTTTGAAAGCTAGCTTCACTCAACATTACAGAATTCACACTGGCGAGAGGCCATATGTGTGTAATGAATGTGGAAAGTCCTTTACTTTCAAATCTAACTTGACTCGACATCACAGAATTCACACTGGCAAGAGCCCATATGTGTGTAATGAGTGTGGAAAGGCCTTTACTTTGAAATCAAGCTTGACTCGACATCACAGAATTCACACTGGTGAGAAGCCATATGTGTGTAATAATGTGGAAAGCCCTTTACTCAGTAATCACATCTAATTTCACATCAAAAAATTCACACTGGATTCTGTGGAAAAGCTTTTTATCATGTCTCAAGCCTTACTGATCATAAGAATATTCATTATCCCATGGTTAATGGTGGCAGGAAAGTGTATGAATGTAAATAATGTAGCAAGTGTTTCAATTGTCTATCAAGTTTCAGGCATGATAGCAATGTTCATGCTGAGAATAAACCTTTAAATTGTAAGGAATGTGGAAAGGCCTTTACAGTGAAATCTCGCTTGATTTGAAATAACAGAATTCACACTGCTGAGGATACATATGTGTGTAATAAATGTGGAAAGGCCTTTACTCAGCAATAACATCTGACTTCACATCAGAAAATTCACACTGGAGAAAAACTTTAAATGTAAGGAATGTTTAAAGAGCTATTTATTCGACAATCATATCTTACCAAAATCACAGAGTTCACACAGGTGAAGCCCTTATGAATGTTCCAGCATGGTAAACATTTTCCTTGAAGATCACACCTATGTCAACATCAGAAAATTCATATTGGTGTGAAATGAATCTAGTATAGGGAATATAGAAAAGCCCTTATTTGTGGTGTATATTGTCTGCAACATTAGAATATGTGCATGAGTAGGAAGCCCTGTGTTTGAAGGGTGTGGGACAGCCTACACCTGGAGCTCATGATTTACTCATCATCAGAATTTAGTCATCAGGAAATTCATATTGGTGAAACAAACTAAATCCAAGGAGTACGGAAAGACTATTTGAGGTTCAAAACTTAATCACCATAGAAAATATGTACTGGAAAGATACCCTATTAAATGTGAAGAAAATGGAGTTTACAACTTGTTACACATCAGAGAATTTTACTGTGGAGGAGCCTTAATTATCTAATGGATATGGGTGCTGTGGTGATCTTTTGTGCACTGTGTAGAGTGTGTTTGTATTATTCTATGCTGGTTTGTGTACCAGCGGAGAGCTGAGTACACTCAGGACATTGGCATTGTTATTCATTGACTCCATCATATTTTGTAAACTCTACCTACAATACCTTCTGATTGGTTTAATAAAGAGCTGGCCAAGAGCTGAGGCAGGAGAACATAGATAGGACTTCAGGCACAGAGAGGATGTCTGGGAAGGTATCTGACTTGGGAGGACTCACCAGCCAGGCATGGAGGAAGAAACAAGGGCTGGGACTAAGATCCCGAGGCAAAGTAACAGGCCATGAGGTGGGATGTAGGCCAAACCAAAATAATGTTGGGTTAGAATAGATGAGACTCTGCCCAGCCACAGTGCCTAAGCTTCTAACAAAGATCTATGTGTCATATTGGGGAGCTGGTGATCCAAGGAAAGCCCTGTCATATGTGAGAAATTTTTATCAGGTGTTCACAGCTTCTAACTGCAGTTCCCAACCTGTGAGTCACTACTGTAATAGGTTAGAAATAGAGCAGGATTCTTCAAGGACAGGAAATCAATGTGGTACTGTGGGCACCTGGCATGGCAGCATATGGAGTATAAACAAAGTTCAGGGCTAGAAATTGTTATCAGCTGCTAATAGCCTTACGAAGTGGGTGGAGTCCAGAATTGATGGGGGCCTGTGAAGGGCAGCAGGTGGAGGCATGGGGACATAGCTGCAGAAGTCATGGGAATTTAGAATTTCCTTCAGAGAGTCCAAGAATCTACAGGACATTTCAGAAGATCACAAGATGACCCCCTGTATAAACTTGGGGCATTCACATGACTCCTGCCACAAGTCAGAGAAAAGGAGTGAATGTGTTGGATACAAAGCAATGTAAGCCATATACCCTGAGGCCATGATGAAATAGCCCAAGCAAAGAAAGGAACTCAAAGCCATCTGCAGAACTGATAAAGGTGAAAGGCAGGATTAAAACTGCATAAGGTTTGCTAAGGAATGAGTGAATCCTGAAGTGAGCTTGGGCAGAGGAGAAAGTTGAAACTGGCAGACATCAGGAAATTGCTATTATAGACTTTAAATCCTTACCCGTGAATAACCCACAAACAGATGATACTGTGGAACTGATCATGCAAACCTGCAAAGCTAGGCCTGGAGGGAGCTGAACTGAGCTGAAGATAATTCTGTAGTAATTGCCAGAACTGTACTTTAAACCAAGATGCCTGAATCACCCTTCATTAGAGAATTTTAATATACTATCAAAAACTAAAGTGGAGTTGATTAAATATTCTTAGATATTAAATGTTTTTAGGTTTTAGGATATAGGTATTTTATCGACATTTTTAAGTATTAATAAATATTTGTTAAATATCAATAAATTTAAGTGTTTTAAATAAAAATATTCTGTTCAGACGAACTTTGTAAAATGCATATTTCTGATTGTCTTAGTAACTAAGACACCACTCAGCAAAATTACAGTTATGAAGCATCAACAAGAATAAATTTATGGTTGGGGTTTCCTAAGACTATTGGAAAGGTGTTTTCTGCTGGCTACTACTTAGAGGTTGAAATCTGTTTATGACATTCTTTTCTGAGAAAATCAGAAGTATAATGGTAAACGGCTTATAAAGAAAGTATGCTGAGCCCTCCCCCATGAATCACCATTAAGAATGTTCCCTACATCGTGATCTTATGGAGGCATTTTCTCAATTGAGGTTCCTTCCTCTCAGATAACTCAGGCTTGTGTCAAGTTTACATAAATGAGCCCCTTCAATAGCCTAGCTTCTTATAGTGTGCAAGAATACCATGGAAATAGCTTTTCATTGGTCAGAGGCCTTTGACAGAGATGTGACTTGTAGAGCAGAGCCTTTCCAGATGAACTCTCTTGTCACTTCAGTGTCGCGTCCCCCCTTGTCCAGCAAGGAATGACGCAACTCACAAAAGCTCTTCTCCTGCAGTTTATTCAGGTCCCTTGAAAACAGTCTTCCGAATGAAGGGGCAGACCCAACCCACAGGCTAAATACTAATTAGACAGCCAGTCAAGTAAAGCCAAGTGGTGCTATCTTAGAGGTCTGCGTATGCAGAAGCAAGCCAGATCAGCAGTCTTTGCCAAATATGAACTTATTATCATAAAGAGCACTCACCGTCGGGCTGGTGGAAGGCGGAGGCCAGCGCCATCTTTAGGGCGCGGCACTTCGCAGCTCTCTACACTTCAGATACCATTCGTTTATGTGGTCTGTTTGTCCTTAACATTACAGAGAGGTAAATGCTGTTCTTTGTCTCCACTGGTCACTACTTTGTGGATGGTTTGGATCAAGTCCTTCGTCTTGCTTCCAATAATTTTCAATCAGACGCTTAGAATGTGTTCATTTTCTTATGAAATTGTGAGCTTTATTGCCCCAGTTTACCCACTTCCTTGTGAATTTTGAGATTATTTAAAACATTTGTGGATGAGTTTGCCTACTTGTGTGTTTGTGTACCAGAGGGATGCTGTGTCTGAGCAGGGCAGAAACGGGTGTCACACTCCTTTGGAACTGGTACTACAGATGGCTGTAAGATGCTATGTAGGTGCTGGAAACCAAACCCAGGCCCTCTGCAGGTCCTCTGCAAGAGCAGGCATTAACAACTGTGCCAACTCTCCAGCCCCCTTCTTTCTTTTTTTAATCTTCTTTCTCCTTGCAATTTCTCTATTCAGTTGGTTACTTCTTTTAATCTTCATACTTTCCTGCATTATGAAACTCTTTATTATTGTCTGTGAGTGGAATATGATCTTAAACTTGTTTGCAATGGGCTCCACAGTACAAGAAGATCTGCCATTGAAACAAACCCCAGTGTGGTTTCTCTTTTCCTTGTGTCGGTACTGAGTATTGAAGACAGGACCTCATACACACTATGAAAACAGACTATCTTTGTCATTTTTCTGACATTTATTTTTACCTCAAAGAAGAAAAAGATCTGTGGAAAGACTTGATGACACAAGCATACTGTACCTACATACTTTCATAGAAAATAAGAAGAGAAAAAAATAACCAAGGAGGAAAAAATATTATGTGAGGAGAGCCTGACATGGCTTTACATAGTGCAAGAAATAAAACAATGAAGGACTTCATCATGCAAAGGATCAATAAAGAAATGTAGTGATCTTTAAACTTGGTCTTGCCTAATCTCGTGCAGGTGTACTTTTTGTTCTGTTTGTACAAAAAGTATGTGGATTCCTGTGTGCAGTCATTCCAGTAGAGATGGAAAGGATTAGAGAGTATAGTATGTTACATTGCTATAACATAATTAGATTATTCCATTCTTGCTTACTGGACCTTGGTTTATGTGATATCATTTACTCCATCTTTAGCATACCACACCCCTTTGTCATATATTCAGTCCAGAATTATTGTTATGATTATTAATTTGCTGACTTGATTATATCACATTGAGTGAAACAGCATAAAGTCCATTATCTGTTATTGATCAATTACCTGGGCATTCTTTTTTTCCCCCTCTTCAGTTACTTAGATGAATATGGTCAAAGAAACACTTTATGACTTTCTCACCTGACTCAATTTTATTAGCTCTTTTAATTTTGTAATTCTTGTCCCTTTTCTATATTCATAATTTTGTGTTACACTCTTAAGATTTACCTCATTTATATTGGATGCTCTATCTGTTTTTGGGCACAAGTATGTATTTATGTTGTAGACACAGATATCAGTTCTCAGAACAAGAAGTTACTGGAAAAAACTAACACATATGGAGAATTATCTCAGTGGGAAAGGAAGGAATTTTTTTAATAAACACAGTGTTGAAGATTCATGTCTTGGAGATGACTGGCAAGGCAACAATCAGTTTCAAACACATCAAAATCAGGACTATTTCAGTCAACTCACAGTCACCTTTGAAAATATGCCCATGGTGAACCAATGTATAATTTTCAATCACCAGAGACTTAATATGGGAGAGAAAGCCCTTTCTGTTGGATCAGACCATATTTATCATCAGCTAGCTCACCCTGGTAACAAATTTCATGAAGATAAGGAGTATGTGAAAACCGTTCTTCCTGATTCATATCTCACTCACTTTCATCAAGTTCACTGTAGTAAGAAAACTCATCAAGGAAAGAAATGTAGAGAGCCATTTGTTTTGCACACAAAAATACATGGTCTTCAGAGAATTCACACTGGTGAGAAATCTTATGAATGTAAGGAATGTGGAAAGGCCTTTACATTGAAATCTAGGTTACTCAACATCACATAATTCACACTGGTGAGAGGCCACATGTGTGTACTGACTGTGGAAAGGCCTTTACTGGAAATATAATGAATGTACATCACAGAATTGACACCAGTGGGAGGCCATATGTGTGTAATGAATGTGGAAAGGCTTATACTCAGCTCTCACATCTGACTTCACATCAGAAAATTCACACTGGAGAAAAACTCTTTAAATGTAACATGTGGAGAGAGCTATACTCGAAGATCATATCACACCAAACATCAGAGAGTTCACCTGGGTTAAGCCTATCTAAGTGTCCGAGTATGGTAGGTTCTTCCTTGAAGATCAGACACCTGTGTCAATATCAGAAAATTCATATTGTTGTGAAATGAAACTATTATGTGGAATACAGAAAAGCCCTTATTTGTGGTGTATATTGTACCTAACATTAGAATATGTGCATGTGTAGGAAGCCCTGTGTTTGAAGGGTGTGGGACAGCCTACACCTGGAGGTCATGATTAACTCATCATCAGAATTTAGTCATCAGAAAATTCATATTGGTGAAACAAACTAAATGGAAGGAGTGTGGAAAGACTCTGTGGGGTTCAAACCTTAATCCCCATCGAAAATATGTACTGGAAAGAGACCCTATTAAATGTGAAGAAAATGGAGTTTGCAACTTGTTACACATCAGAGAATTTTACTGTAGAGGAGCCTTAAGTATCTAATGTATATGGGTACCGGGGTGATGTTTTGTGCACTGTGTAGAGTGTCTTTGTATTATTCTATGCTGGTTTCTGTACCAGCAGAGAGCTGAGTACACTCTGGACTTTGGTATTGTTATTCTTTGACTGCATCATAATTTGTAAACACTCTACGATACCTTCGGATTGGTTTAATCAAGAGCTGGTCAAGAGCTGAGGCAGGAGCGCATAGATAGGACTTATGCTCTCCTGTGCTAGGAAAGGCATAGCATACCAGCTACAGAAAGTTGAATTCTGAGGACTCTGGAGAGGAGCCAGAGCCCAAAAAGGGATGGGGGTGAGAGGGGCTCTGAAGTAGACAGAGGTTGCTGCTCTCCATGCTGGTGCTCCCCTGCACTGCTGCTGGTTGGTCCTGCTGGTGTGTCTTGGTTTGCTATGCTTGCTGTTCCTGGTTTACTGGACTACTGGACATTCTGACACCTGAGATTGGTATTGTCTCCAAAAGTATCCAATGACTCTAATGAGCAGGAAGTAGCTCAAGAGACCTACATCCCTTTCCCCTCTAACCTTTTTTCTCTCCCACCTTGTGTTGAGGGTTGGAAGGAATATGGATTGGAAGGGAGGTAGAGGTTTAAGTATGGTAGAGTTTACAATAAAACAAAAATAAAGTCAAAACATTGGACTTCTCTGCAAGTGCCCAGCTGCTGCAGTGTTTCTGTGGATCTACCACCTGGCCTGTTGCTAGGAGCCTCCAAGCCTTGGGCTCTAAGTTTTTGTAGTTTCTTGTTTTGGTTACAGGAGCCTAGTGTTGAAAGTATTGAAAATTGTCACATGTGGTCATGTGGAAAAACACAAGCAAAACCCCTTCCAGTCATAAGTAGGGATTTTGGTCCCTTCCAAATCCCATCTAGGCGATCTGACCATCCCACTAGAATGGGGGCTATTCCTGGGCTTGCCAATGGAGGGAGATGGGGGGTGTTTGGATCTTCTATAAATGTTAAGTATATTTAGGGTAGGCAGTGCTATCATTTCTGTATATTAGAGGGATGGGCTTTTTTTCTGTTGTTTTAAGAGTTGAGCTTTTGCTAGACATGGTGGAGCATGTGTTTAATCACAGCACCTGGGAGGCAGAGGCAGAGACAGATCTCTGTGAGTTCCATGCCAGCCTTGTCTCCAAAGTGAGTCCAGGACACCCAGGGCTTGTTACCTAGAGACACCCTGCCTTACAAAAACAAAAACAAACATGATTGGCTTTTCAGCTTTGAAATTGTGATTCACACAGGAATAGGCCAAGATCCCTCTGCTTCTGCCTGCCTCTGGAGCACATGGACACAGCCCCTAAACTGTTATCTTCCTTGTGGCATGTAGAAACAACCCCACAGGAGATGACAGGTGAGCTCCATCAGGTACCCAGCACCTGGGACTTTTGGGAGATTTAATAGATTTAGTAATTTAATAGACATGGAGTAGATTTTAGAGATTTTGGGTGAACCAGGACCATCATGACACCTAAGCTAAAAATAAAGGAAACCTGGCTCACCAAATAGCTGCCTCAGAGCTGTGATTATGCCTCAAGGAACTTTTGTCTTTTGACAAAGCTTTCTTCAACTTCACCAGCACTTTTCTGAGCCTGCCATGTTTTCTCTGTCCCAGAGCACTGGTCCCCTGGAACCTTAACAGCAGTCAGTGTGGCCTGCTTTCTTCTGGCCCACAACTGCATTTGCATTTTGTCTCAAGGTCCTGCCCACCAACTGTGGGAAAAGCCATGTTCAGCCTGATTCTGACCCACAGACGTGGACAATCACTTACTCAATCACTGTCCAGTATGTTACAACTGCTACACTACAGAAAATAGTGCATGTGAAATTTACTTGGAATGTTAAGCATTTCTTAGCTTAACTTGACGAAGACACTCTGCATACTTTTTCATTTTGATTTTTGTTTGTTTGTTTTGACCCAGTCAGTATTTCTGTGTAGCCCTGAATGTCCTGAAACTAGCTCTCTAGTCCAGTTCACAATAACTGATGGCTTGGTTAAAAAAAAAATCCCCTATACTGGCAAAGTGGGAAAGAACGAAGAGAAACCCACGAGACCTAATAAGAGGTGAGTCATGTCTCATCATTTGACAGAAACTTTGTGATTTACACTGTCAAGCCCTTACCAGATCATCCATTTCCCTTCTTGTCAGTGATTGCACCTTAGAAAGTAGCTACATATTTTTAAAGACTAAGGCCACGTGTACTGATATGTCTGTAGCCTCGGCACTGGGAAGACTTCCCAACAAAATCCAAGTAAGTGTTCAAGGTAAAATGAAATTATGTGGTGTATATAAGCAGGGATGCTAGGAAATAACGCGTCATCAGTTTAGTAGGGGTGAATCAGTCAATAAATACCAAAGTGCTCAGTAAAACAGGACATTTTGTACTTATATTATCCATAATAGTTCAGACAGGAATAAAGCTTAAGGAATCCATTAAAAGTAGATCACTCTGGCCTGATCTAAAAATAAAGACTCCTGTGTGACTTTTGTTTCTGTCGCGTCCCCCCTTGTCCAGCAAGGAATGACGCAACTCACAAAGCTCTTCTCCTGCAGTTTATTCAGGTCCCTTGAAAACAGTCTTCCGAATAATGGGGCAGACCCAACCCACAGGCTAAATACTAATTAAACAGCCAGTCAAGTAAAGCCAAGTGGTGCTATCTTAGAGGTCTACGTATGCGGAAGGAAGCCAGATCAGCAGTCTTTGCCAAATATGAACTTATTATCAAAAAGAGCACTCACCGTCGGGCTGGTGGAAGGCGGAGACCAGCGCCATCTTTAGGGCGCGGCACTTCGCAGCTCTCTACAGTTCCTCCTTTTTTATTTTTTCTAAAGTTGGTAAAAGTCCCTGGAAAGGCTTCGCAATCCCTCTATCTGGGGATCTCACGGTGGGCCTGAGCCTGTAGGAGGGCGGTGCTCAAACTCTTACCCATCTCTGGGTCAGCCTCCCCACTCGGGACTGCCCTGTCTTAGGTG
This sequence comes from Lophiomys imhausi, assembly GCA_907164525.1. Lineage (NCBI taxonomy): Eukaryota > Metazoa > Chordata > Mammalia > Rodentia > Muridae > Lophiomys > Lophiomys imhausi. The sequence goes on along the minus strand of CAJQZJ010029978.1, from coordinate 4,634 downwards.
GCCGAGACTTACCCGTCAACTCCGTCACTGACTTGCCAGACCCTAATATCTGTGGAACCAATTCCTCAGTGGGCAGGGACTATGCTTAGTGAAGATTTACTTCACGGCAGCAAGCCATGCCTGAGGGGACTGGCCCGCCTCAATGGCGACAAGGGCTTGTATAATCATGGCTGCATTACGCTTTTGTGTGGTTCTCATTTTGTAGATGCACCATAGGCAAACCAGAGAGGCTAGCATCATTAGTATCGCCAAAGAGCCTACACCCGCCCACTCCTTAAGATGATCCATAGCCGTCTGTATCCAAGAAGTCAAGCCAGTAGCCAGGCTCAGATCCACCCGAGTGGAGTTGATGTGGATGATTGTCGCTCTCAGCTCTCTCATCAAATTTTCAAATTCAACCGACCAATCCTGTAAAAGGAACTTTGACAATTGTCTGGACAAATTAGCAGCTTTTGTATAATTTTGATATTGTACGGAAGTAACACACAAACCTTGCAATTTCCACTCACACGCCAACTGTGCTAGTTGCCAAAGAGAATCAATCTGTTCTTGTATTAAATCTATACGTTGATTAACTATCATAAGACTTCCTTTGAGATGAGAATTCATAGAGGCCTGAGTATCCAATGCCTGTGCCACAGTGGCTGAGATGTTATTCAGGGCATTGGCAGTCTGTATAGAACTAGACAAGGCGATAGCTGAGGCAGTAGCTCCCACAGCAGCAACAGTGATAGCAGTAACAATAGCTGCAGTGATGCCAAAATCTCTTTTAAATCTGAATAGCATCATGGTATTAGGAGCCTCTACAGGAACTGGTACATATCGAGGCATTCTAGTCACCACAGCCACAGGAAAGGCTGTGGCATTCCAGCATAGGGCATAAAAACATGTGCCTGGAGTGCATACTAACTTTTCTTCACCTAAGGATGCACTCCCATTACTTACAATCCACAGAAAAGGAGGCCAGAGACATACTGGCGAAGCTGAAAAGCTCTTGTTGCGATAAGAATGAAACAAAGAATTCCAAGTACCAGAGCCACTACCACTAGAGAAATCCAATCTGGTAGCAGACCCTAGGGAAAAATTACCTCTTTGATAAATTCCTCCTCCAAGCATAATGACAGGTCCCAAGTCCATGCAACTTCCATTTACTCCACACAAAAGCCACAAATCAAAAGGATTGGTGGCAGTCTGCTGAGGATCCCTAGTAGATATATCAAACATTCCTGTACAAGACTTATTCACTACATTACTAATCATGGGGCTAAAGGAAAAATAATCTTGTTGAACCCAAACTGCTCTGTGCTCTTGACATCCAGTCCAGGGAAAAGGTCCTTCCTCTCCTGTAGATCCTTTACAAAAAGGTGCCCAGCGTGGCTGTTTGGGGGGGTCCCGGTCAGAGACTCATGTGGGCCACCATCCTTCAAGGCGAGAACCATTGCCTGAAAACAAACCACCACTCCTACCCCCAAACCTCAGTTGTGGTAAAAAATCTGCTGACTGCTGAGACAATTTAATGCATTTTGTATCATCTGACCTATTGAAGCTCATTAAAAAGCACAAACTACCCTTCAAGCTGACATTTCTATTACCCTCTATAGGGCTTCTCTGATCATCAAAGGGAAGGTAGGGTAAGCCTAAGCTTCTATTACTGCTAAATAAGCGTGGAAACACAGTTGCATCATGTCTGACCAGCATCGGCTTTGGGAATATCGACAGGATCCCCCATCTCGGCTCGGTCATTCCTGACATACTTACTACTACTATCACCAGAATCCTTAGGAGGGTCTTCATGACGAATCTTCCTCACAAGGCGTTCAGGCACCCACACTGGATCTTGTTGATCCTGAGGAAAAACACAAACAGACCCTCTCGCCCATGTTAGCACGGGGTCAGGCCCCCGCCAAGAGCCTGTCAGAATGTCCTTCCATTTCACCATGCTTTTAGGTGAACCATGGGAATCCTGATGTCTGTCCGCTGCTGAGCGGCCTTGAGCATCCAAATTGAAAAAATTTAGAGTAAATAAGGCTAAAGACATTCTTTCCTTGGGGGTACGGCCTTGGCCTATTCCCCCTTTTTGTTTTTGCAAGCATTCTTTCAAGGTGCGATGAGCACGCTCCACAATTCCTTGTCCTTGAGGATTGTATGGTAATCCGTGATTAAGCTGTACCTCCATCTGGTTGCAGAAGGAGACAAAGGACTGTGCCGTATAGGCTGGTCCATTGTCCGTTTTTAGCTGCTGTGGTTTTCCCCATGCAGCCCAGGCTTCTAAGCAATGTCCTATGACATTGCGAGCCTTTTCTCCACTCATAGGTGTAGCATGTATGATACCTGAGCAGGTATCCACAGATACATGAATATATTTTAAGGTTCCAAACTCTGAAATGTGGGTAATGTCCATTTGTCAGATTTTGAGTGGCATCAACCCTCTAGGGTTCACTCCCACACTGGGAGGATGATGATGAATCACACACTGAGGACAGTCCAAAACTACTTGTCTAGCATCTGCTCTAGACAAATGGAATTTCTGCTGTAGAGTTTTTGCATTTACATGAAATAATTGGTGAAACTGTCTGGCTTGGTCCAGGAATGAGCTCCAAAAAATGCATTCCATCCTGGTCCATTGATCAACTTTATCATTACCCTCACTTAATGGTCCAGGTAATCCTGTATGTGCTCTGATATGTTGAATATAAAAACACCTTTTTCTCTGCCAGATTAAAACTTGTAACTCTTGTAATAAGGCACATACAGTACTACTATTCTTAATAGGACCTGCTAATTCTAATACTTTCACTGCGTTGACCACATAAACTGAATCTGAAATCAAATTGAATGCAAATTGACATCTTTTAAACACCTCCATTACTATTTTCAATTCTACTATTTGGGGGGAGCCCGGTTGAAATTGACATAACACGGGCTCTTGTCTTCCTATCAAATAGGCTCCACAGCCTGTCTTTGAGCCGTCAGTAAACACATTTGGTGACCCTTGAAGTGGTACTGCTGAAGTAACCTTAGGGAATATCACTGGGTGCTCCTTAAAAAATGATAGCAATGGATGTTTAGGGTAATGGTTATCAATCACTCCTTCAAAGCTACATTGCAATATTGCCCAGTCATCTACAGTGCCACACAAAATCTTAATTTGATAACTGGAATAAGGCACTATTATACTGGCAGGAGCAACTCCAAAAGACTGCAAGCATTGTTGGATACCATTCAAGGCTAAAGCAGCAAGTGCAGTGGGATAATGTTCTATTCTGTTCTTACTTGTGTCCACATCCCCGGGCAGAAAGATCTCCCTACTTTCAGGGACTGAACTGGCTGCTCTCTCTGAGCGGCTTCTGGATATGGAGGAGGAGTCGAAGGCGCCATGGCAACGGCTTTGTTTACATCAGCTGCTGCCAGCCTGGCTGAAGGCTCTGTAGCGACGACTCCGCCCACTCCGACTGCTGCTGACGTGTCAGACGCCATGGCAACAGCTCCTCCCACACTGACTGCTGCCAATACGCCCTTCTGTTTTACTTTTTTCTTTTCCTTTTTTCTAATAACAGTCCTCTCCAACTGTTCTATTAGAGCATGTAGCTCTCCTTCAGAATCTGTGCTCTCTGAGTCCTCTAAATCTCTAAAATCTCTAAAATTTCTAAGATCGGGATAGAGAGGAACTTTCTTTTTGTCTTCCTTTTCACTGTCTGCCTGCTCAGATTTTTCGCCTTTGTTACTTCCCTTTTCACTGTCTGCCTGCTCAGATCTCTCCCCTTGTAGCAGTTCCAAGGCTGATTCTCCCTCTTTGATTGCATTACAACACCTCTGATCTTCTAAACAACTCCTCACCATTTTCCAAATCGGTCTTACTCCATGCTTCAGAGTCCCCTGCTCCCAAGCAAAATCCAAGTCCCTGCCTAATTTGTCCCAGCAGGATACTGTAAGATTCCCGGACACCGCAAACCACGGAGCCACAGAATCGCATTCATTCAGAAATCTCTCTAAGGTAGACTTCTTAATCTTTAAATTTCTAGCTAAAAGTAGCTCCTGAAGAGCCAGAAAAATTGGATGTGACTGAGATAATCCCATGTTTAAAAATTTTACTTTAGGTTCGCAACTTCCTGCGAAACTTTAACTTTAGGTTCGCAACTGCCTGCGAAACTTAACCCTTTAGGTTTGCAACTGCCTGCGAAACTTAACCCTTTGTTTGCTATTTCTGCAAAATTTAACTGCTTGTTCACTATCTCCGCGAAACTTTATCTTTTGTTCGCTATCTCCGCGAAACTTTACCTTGTGTTCGCTATTTCCGTGAAACTTTATTGTCCTGATTTATCCCAGGAACTTACCAAGCGCTTCCCCTGACTGCAGGAGTTCTGAGTCTTTTCTGGTTCCCCGTACGGGCCACCACTTTGTCGCGTCCCCCCTTGTCCAGCAAGGAATGACACAACTCACAAAAGCTCTTCTCCTGCAGTTTATTCAGGTCCCTTGAAAAAAGTCTTCCGAATAATGGGGCAGACCCAACCCACAGGCTAAATACTAATTAAACAGCCAGTCAAGTAAAGCCATGTGGTGCTATCTTAGAGGTCTATGTATGCGGACGCAAGCCAGATCAGCAGTCTTTGCCAAATATGAACTTATTATCAAAA